>JAHHUM010001179.1:0-149082 GCA_036173005.1 Crenichthys baileyi
CCAGATCCTTGCTGATAAAGAGACCCTGCCTATCTTGCAAATGTACAGGGACAGATTTGCCTATGAAAACAACAGTATTTTACCATCACCCATGTGCACAAATTCCCTCTTCTGTGTTTTGCAAAAGAGAAACCTCTCTCTGGTCGACTATTTTTTCTATTTTTATGCATGTTCAGTCTTACATATGGTTAAATTAAAAAAAAATTGAATATTCTTGAAAATGTCATTTATTTCAACTCCATCACTAAGTGAAATAAATTATATAGATTAATAACATAAAAACTGATGTTTTCAAGCCTTTACTTCTGCTTACAGCTAACAAAAACATAACATTTAAGATTGGACTATTATATCAATATAATACAAAACTAAAATTTAATACATAATTTTGGGCTTAATGAAAATTATGTTTGACACCTGCTTAACGGTTGTTATGATCAAAATGAGACTCATTGGAACGTATATTCTAATTTACTCAATATAACTTTACATGCAAGTACTGTATCTATAACACTGTTGTTGTGTCTACTAAAATAATGTCATATTTAGGCAAATATATTGCTATCATAAACTGTGAACAAGTTGTGCAGTGTATTCTAATTTCTAAAAAAAATTAGTCACTGAACACCTTAAAAATTTTCAAAACTTCCCACTAACTTTTCCACAAAAAGGCAACAATCTTCATTGATGTCTTAAACAGTTCCCTTCAGTTAAGCACCGACAAATTTCATCAATTTATATGCGTTTAATTTGCATTGTTCTTCTCTCTACCTGTTTGTTCTGTTACTCAGCCTTCATTTTCTTCTGTGCTCTATTCTGTTTCAGAAAATAGTATTCAGGTGTTGGAATGCAAACTTTGTAAATCAGTGAGGTACATTGTCCTTGTTTTTTTTAATGCTCTGTTTTGTCTGACAAAAGGCTCATAATTTATTTAACCACTACCTATCCTGATTGTACTTATAACTTTGATCAATTTAAACAAAATTAATTTAAACAGCTTAGTCAAATACTGATGTAGCTAGGGAATCTGTGAAGTAATGCTAGATTTAAAAACAAAACAATATCAGAGCTATCCAAAGGAAAAAATGGAAGAATAATTTTATTTTTACTTAATAATTATTAAGTGTACCTCTTTTTTATCATCTTACCTGTGATATTATATGTGTTTAATGGTATTTTTCAATTGCAGCTCAGGTAAGCAACTAGCTCAATGTATTTAGTTTGGTGTGATAGTGCATTTATCACTACTATTGACATCCACCTGCAAAAGCACCCGAGGAGGGGGGCGTAGGGGCTATCGATCACATTTTTAAGCAGAAAAGGGGGGAGACCAGTGAGGCTGTCAGATGAGTGGGCGAAGAAACAGATAGGCTTTTCTTTGGACAACTTACAGAACACTAAATCTTGCAGATGATGTGGGGAAACAGGTCCAGAGAGAGAGAGAGAGTCAGAGCCTTTGGGAGCAATATCAGACATCATAGCAAAAAAATAAAACATAGGGATTAGAAAAAAGTCCAGGTGGTTAATTTATTTTTGACTTTTAAATGGCAAAAAAGAGGTATAAGTGCATTCTTAAGATTTTCTTGGAAGGCCAGATGTTTTTCTGATAAATTTTCTGAAACTTTCAGATTAAGTGTAGTGCGGCAGGAGCAATTTTGAGTTTGAGATGCTTTCCTTAGGCTGTCTTTGCTTTAATCTGTCTCTCTTTAATGTGGACAATGTCTGCACATGCATCTTAAAAACAACTAAGAAAATGCTAAATTTGATTAAAAATTAACAGGAGATAAACAATTTATGAGTCACATTTCAACAGTTTTCTTTTTGAATTATATTAAGAAAAACTGTTCGGATTCATCTCATCAAGCAGCCTACTGACATCACTTTAGCTTTAAACACCACTACCTCATGTTCTGTTTACTGCCTGATGAGAAAAAAAAAACATTTTCAGAATTTAATAAAACTATAAAAAGAAAAGTGAGCTGGCTGGGCCCTCAAGCTGTTGTCTCAAGGTTACTGGGGTACCTGCTCATACGGCTGTGAACAGGTGTACTGATGCCCTGTTATCCATGTTAATGAAATCATAAATAGTGTCAGGCTTCTAGATGCAAGCATCTCCATGGGATTCGGGGAAAAAACCCTTAACCGTCTGTTTTGTTCACCTGTCACACTTATGATGATTCTCATGATTTAATTAAGTAAACAGAAGCCATACAAAAGTGCCCCTCTGAGAACAAGGCTCAAACCACAGTTGTGTCCATTCATAAAAAAAAAAATAAAGCTCTCATTATGTAATGTGATACGTGTTTAAATGCATGTATGCAACATGTATCTTTACCCTGATGTAAAAAAAATATTAACAGAATAAGGTGTGCACTCCCCTTTTGTGTTAGGCCATGAAAACAAAATAATCATAGTGTAGTAAAGTCTATGAAGTCCACATGCCATTTTGTTATTAATTTACTTCCAAGGTATAGCAGGCAGCAGACACTGATCAACAATGATTATTACAATGTGTAAGGCTAAGACATTAAATCCTTTTAGCATTCAAATAAGAACTGGAAATAACCAAAAGAAAGAGAAAATACATAAAGTATCCATCTATAACTGCTTAAAAGCCCTATATTATCATGATATTGTTGTTTCCCTTTTAATTGTGTTTGGCCTTGTACCTCATGAAACCTATGGAGGGATTTAAACGTTTTGAAGATTCAAGTCAGCCTGTAATTCGCCACAAGCAGTCTTCAGTGAATGACTGCTTGTGACAAAAAATATTAATTGGACACAACATTTTTGGTACCATTTAGGTTGCAATTTCTGCTTTGGTTCAGATTAACAGTTACTCTTATGAGTTTGGATTTGTGTCTGCACTACTACTTCCGCAGACACGACTGTGCAGAGATTGTGCATGTACCACTTTTCTCCACATAATCAGTCTGTGTTTAACTGTTCTACAGTAATATACGCAACCGGTCAAACATTTTAGATACACTTTCTCACTTAATGGTCTCTTTATTTTCATGACTATTTACATTGTAGATTCTCACCAAAGGCAACAAAACGGTGAATGAACACAGGTCTCTCACAGTTTAGTTATTTCACACAAGTGTGAAATAACTAAACATTTTTATATTTAAGATTCTTCAAAATAGCCATCTTTGCTTTGATTACTGCTTTGCTCTCTTAACGTTTTCTCCACAAGCTTCATGAGATGGTCACCTGAAATGGTTTTCCAAAGAGTCTTGAAAGAACTTCCCAGAGGTTCATTGAGAGATGGCCAAAGGTCAATACTTCAGTCATCACAGCAAAGGGCATCTATATTAAAGAATCTAATGTACTATATGAAACATATTTAAAGTTATCCATCCATCCGACCCTCCGTCCGTCCGTCCGTCCTTCCGTCCGTCCATCCATCCGTCCATCCATCCATCCATCCATCCATCCATCGTCTTCCGCTTATCCGGGATCCAATCGGTTGGGCGGCAGCATAAGCATAGAGACCCAGACTTCCCTCTCCCCAGCCACTTGGGCCAGCTCGTCCGGGGGAATCCCAAGGCATTCCCAGGCCAGTCGAGAAACATAGTCCCTCCAGCGTGTCCTGGGTCTTCCTCTGGGCCTCCTCCTGGTGGGACGTCCCCGGAACACCTCACCAGGGAGGCGTCCAGGAGGCATCCTAACCAGATGCCGAGCCACCTCAACTGGCTCCTCTCTACTCTGAGTCCATCCCGGATGACCAAGCTTCTCACCCTATCTCTAAGGGAGAGCCCAGACACCCTGCAGAGGAAACTCATTTCAGCCGCTTGTATGTGTGATCTCGTTCGTTCAGTCATGACCCAAAGCTCATGACCATAGATGAGGGTAGAAACGTAGATCGAACAGTAAATCGAGAGCTTCGCTTTTTGAGTCAGCTCTCTGTTCACCACGACAGACCGGTACAGTGCCCACATCACTGCTGATCTCTCGCTCCATTTTCCCTCATTTGTGAACAAGACAAGATACTTGAACTCCTCCACTTGAGGCAGGACCTCCCGGAGAAGGCACTCTACCCTTTTCTGGCTCAAGACCATGGCCTCAGACTTGGAGGCACTGATTCTTATCCTGACAGCTTCACACTCGGCTGCAAACTGCTCCAGTGAGAGCTGTAGATCACAAGCTGATAAAGCCAATAGGACCACATCATCCGCAAAAAGCAGAGATGCAATCCTACGGCCACCAAAACAGATCCCCTCAACACCTTGGCTGCGCCTAGAAATTCTGTCCATAAAAGTTATGAACAGAATCGGTGACAAAGGGCAACCTTGGCCCAGTGACGGTCGAACGCCTTTTCCAAGTCCACAAAGTACATGTAGATTGGTTGGGCGAACTCCCATGAACCCTCCAGGACCCTGCTGAGGGTTTAGAGCAGGTCCAGTGGTCCATGGCCAGGACGAAAACCACACTGCTCTTCCTGAATCCGAGGTTTGACTATCCAACGGACCCTCCTCTCCAGAACCCCGGAGTAGACCTTACCAGGTAAGCTTAAGAGTGTGACTCCCCTATAGTTTGAACACACTCTACGCTTCCCCCTTTTTGAATAGGGGGACCACCACCCCGGTCTGCCAATCCAGTGGAACTGCCCCTGATGTCCATGTGATGCTGCAGAGTCGCGTCAACCAATACAACCCTACAACATCCAGAGCCTTAAGGTACACCGCGCGAATATCATCCACCCCGGGGCCTTACCACCGAGGAGTTTTTAATCACCTCGGTGACCTCGGCACCAGAGATTGGTCCCCTTGCGACCACAGCTCCGGTAAGCTGCAATGGAGGTGCGGAACATGGCCCACTCGAACTCAATGTCCCCCACCTCCCCCGGAAGGTGTTTGAAGCTCTCCTGGAGGGGAAAGTTGAAGCTCCGCCTCACGGGAGACTTCGCCAGGTGTTTCCAACAGACTCTCAAGCTTCGTTTGGGTCTGCCAGGTCTGACCGGCATCCTCCCCCATCATCGGAGCCAGCTCACCACCAGGTAGTGGTCAGTGGAAACCTCCCCTCTTCACCCGAGTGTCCAAGACATGCGGCCGCAGATCAGATGACACAAGAACAAGGGGCGCTCTCCAACACCTCCTCCAAGGACTCCAAAAAAAGTAGGTAGTCTTAACTGCCGTTTGGTGCACAAGCACAAACAACAGTCAGAGCCCATCCCCCCACTCGTAGGCGAAGGGAGGCTACCCTCTCATTCACCGGGGTGAACCCCAACGTACAGGAGACAATATGGGGGACAATAAGTATGCCCACCCCAGCTCGGTGCCTCTCACCAAGGGCAACTCCAGTGTGGAAGAGTGTCCAACCCCTCTCAAAGAGACTGGTGCCAGAGCCGTGTGTCGAGGTGAACCCAACTATTTCTAGCTGGAACCTCTCTACCTCGTACACCAACTCAGGCTCCTTCCCCACCACAGAGGTGACATTCCACGTCCCAAGAGCCAGCTTCTGCAGCCAAGAATCAGACCGCCAAGGTCTCTATTATTTATAATTGCTAAAAAAATAGCTAACAATCTGTCTTCTGCTAGGTTGTACAAGTGGCACACAGATTCCATGTGAAAACATAATTATTTTAACTTACTCTAGGGGTTAGGAATGAGCTACAAACAGCTGTTGTGAATCCTGGCTTTCACCTCAGTTTATCAAATACTGACAGATGCATTTATATCCTCTGTTTACTTGGTTGAATTTATTATACATCTACCTTGACTAAAGATAGAAAACGCTGTAATGTTCTTGAACCAAGTGACTGGCAAACTGTTAGGATGCAACACCGTTTATTTTGCATTTAAAATATTTATTATAAAACTCCCTTGTGTTAAGAGAGATTGATGCCCTAATGAGAGAGAGGACGGTGATCCATGTGCTGCTGGAATTTTGATGACAGATAAAACTTATGAAATAACATTGAATCTCAGTCTGAATGATTCAATGGATCACATAACAGAGAGATAGGCTATGTCACAAACCTTCAGTGAGGATTACATCATAGCTCTTGCAGATTCTTGGAGACTAATAGCCATATGATGCAACTACAGGTGATAAGATAGTGTCATTAGTGTATTTATCTGTATGCTGCTTACAGCATATGTTAAATTTAGCCTCTGTTCCAATTGGAAGATGCTGCATGCCTCAAATTCAAAATGATGGAATACTTGCAAAAAGACAAGGCTTATACGTTTGAACATTAAATATGTTGTCTTTGCGGCGTATTCAATTGCACATAGGTTGAACATGATTTGTAAATGATTGTATTCTTTTTTTAATTTACATTTTAAATAATGTCCCAACTTTGGAATTCTGGTTGTATAAATAAAAATCATATAAGTGTACTGTGGATTTCTATTCATTCCCTTTTACCTCTAAACAATATCCAGTGCAGCGGATTTCCTTCAGAAGGACAGTCACCTTTTGAGGATATATGTTCCATTTGTGTGAAGGTCTCAGAAGGTTTTCAGGGAACATTAGTAAACAGAAAGCAAAGTGAAGGCCAATGAACAGAACAGACAGCCAGGGATGGAATTGTGGAGAAGTTTAAAGCAGGATTAGATTATAAAACAATATTCCAACCTTGAACTTCTAATGGAGTACTGGTCAATCCCTGATCAAAAAATGGAGAGTATAGCACAACTGTAAGACTGTCAAGACATGGCTGACCAAGTAATCTGGCAGGCAGGGCAAGAAGGGCATTAATCAGAGAAGCAGCTAAGAGGTCAATGGTAATTGTCAGGGGCAAAATACCTTAGATTGGGCAGAGGTTCACCTTCTAGAAACTGTAACTCTAAACATTCAGCCTGTGCTATAATGAAATGGTATGTATCAAAGCATGTCTGTGTGTTAGAATGGTTCAGTCAAAGCCCATACCTAAATCGAGATGATGAGCAATACTTGCTGTTCAGAAACAATATCTATCCAATCTGACCTGTAGCAGTAAGTACAGTAAAAGTGGGTACGTATTGCCTCTGCAGGGGTCTGAATACAAATGCACCCCACACCTTTCAGCTTTGTGTCTATTAAACAATTTTAAATCATACATCCTGCATCGCTATGCATTACTTTTGTTGGTCACATGCTATCCAAATAAACTACAAATTAGTTTAGTTACAATTTGATTAAATGTGAAAAACGTCAAGGTGTGTGAATATTTTTGCACGGCACTGTTTTTCCTACAGAAGGCCCTACATTCAAACAATGCTACATTCATTCCCCGAACTAGATCTAACAAGGGGGTAATGCATATTAAAGTGGTAGATGGTTAATTTTATTACAACCCAGGATCTGTGAGGGATAAAACATCAAAGTAATTCAGTTGAGTGGCTGACAGCAAGCTAAGAAGGCAGTCATCCTCTTGCCTGCAGGTAGTACAGTACAAAGGTCTGAGAATAGCCCTAGAAAAAAGGGGGGTTTGTACAATTTAATATCAACTGGCTATTGTACTAGAAAACCACTCCATAAGCAGACTGCACTGATTATGCATATCTGCTAGTGCTTCAGAACAATACTAACCTCCATGGGTGTAGTTCAATGCTGCTAGATTCAAATGAAACTCTTAACATTAATCCAAATAAAAGGAAAAAGGATTAAGGGTTTTATGATATATTTAAATTTTGGAAGGTAAACAGAAATTTTTAAGACAGATTTGTTATCTGTTATTCTTTCTGGTATATTGTTAAATTCCTCTTGCTTTTCAAGTGCTTCAGAAACCCGCTTGAGTTATTTTGGGGTGTTGTGTGAAATGTATGTTGGTGCTTGAGTTTCAAGTGGACTGCTGGCTTTGAAAGGAAGGGAGGCTCACAGACATCTTTCAAGTGGCATTTTACAAAGCACATCACACAGAACAGAGAAACGTGCTAGTCTTGGAGCTGGTTTTCAGGTGAGTATGTCCTATACCTTGTACAATATTTCAAACCAAATGTGTCCCATTTAAACACTATTGCATAGTAGTTTGCACTGTATGAACACAGAAGCTTATTTCATATAATATTACAATACATCAAAACAACTCTTCATAGTGTCATAGCTACCATATGTCAGGACTGATCAAAGGGTGCATTTGCAATAAAACCCAGTCGTTGGCCAGTGTGTGTCTGTGTCTAACCAGTTTTGCTTGTGGTTGCCTTCCCCTATTAATGTGCTGAAGAATGATGAAGACACCCATAGCCAAATAATCATTAGTAGTCTGGCGTCTCGGGCTGTACAGTGGACAGATTTGCGACATCAAAGGAGTTCCCATAGGGTGAACACCCATGCAGCAGTCGTCTTCATCATACAATGCTGAAATAATTAGCTTCCTGTTGTTGGGTGAGAAATGGAGACAGTGTGTGTTTAGTGCAGTTTTATGAACCCTCCATAGCAACGCAGCTAGTTATTAACTCCAGTCTTTAATGCATTTTATGTGTTTGTGTACAGTTTCATTTCGATCATTAGTGACTTGCTCAGATAATAGGGGAGTATCGTTAAAACGGCTGTGTAACATGATCGGACTTTTCTTGACATCAAATGCCACATACAGTGGGTTACAAGCAAGTCTGTTTCTTTGGTGGAGGCCACTGCATGCTTTGATTAGAGCCTCACTATGCCCTCATTATGAGAAAACATTTATAAACATTTGGCCTTTGACTGGGCCATATAGGATGTATGATATTCAGCACCTGATGCACAACATATGTTCTGGCTTTGATTTAGTGTTTCTACTGATAATACATGTACCACTTTGTGTCGATTAAAGGTCCTTCTGAAAAATGCACGCTGATGACGCATATGAAAGCGCATTCTTAATCTGCATTCCTGCATTCCAGTTTTGCTTTTAATCAAGATAAGAAATTACCAAAATAATGTGATGAAAAGGCAGTGATAACCATCATGACACTGATGGCACCATTCATTTAACAGCAAACATTCTTAGAATACTTGTTTTATAAAGGCTACCTAGTTCAAGCAGGAAACAAAATCATCATGCACCAAACATTTATGCATCACCATGATATTGCTATTTGTTTTCAGTCATGTTATTTTCACTCAAGACTAGTATGTTGTTACTTTACACATCTGATTTACTTTCGTATGTACATTTGTGAGTAATTTGATTATTGTTACATCAGGTTAGAACAGGCTGTTTTAGGTTAAAGCAATGTCATACTTACAATGAGGAAAAAGTAAGACCAATCTTTAACTTTAATAGGGGTTGTAAGGAAAAGTTGAAAAGGGTTTGTTTGTTCACCTTAGACATGCATCATCTAAGACGAGTGTCAACACCAGTAAAATGAGCCTTTGACAAATGTGCATATGCTGAATGCATACAGTATGCAAAATGAATTCTTGCGCTCATAAAAAAAGTACACATGGTTTGGGCAGCTGTAGAAACATTGGGCGATTCCTTCCCATTTTAAGGATTTAGAAAACATCGTACTCCAGTTTATGCTGAAGAGTGTCTTTGAACGTAAGGATGTTAGATTCAGAGCCATTGATGAATTATTTATTTCCAATTCGAAACAATAAACTCTGCAACATCCTTCATTAAAACTGGTTAACACAGTCACCTCAATATTTATCTGACGCATGGAGGGGTGCCTCTGAAAAGTTTTCAGAAGGGTTTGCCTGCTTGGGGCCACTGATTATCTTTGGGTGCCAAAGCAAAACAGAAAGCCACAGAAGTTTTATTAAGGTATTTTGCTATAGCAGAACTTGGAATTTAGAGGCAAAGGAAAAAAATAAAACACTTAAACCGAAAATGAACTTGAAAAGACAGTAACCCATATTTTTTTACCTATATACATGATCTTGGTACCTTCTGAAGATGGGGAAGGAAGTGAGAGACATCCATTGAAAACAGACATGATGGAAAAAAAAGAAAGCATATAAAAAATCTTCTCTATAAGTCATTCATAAAAATATCTCAATTTATCTTCTCCCCTCTTGAATTCATGTCCATAAAACATAATATAATAAGACCGTGTAGAAGGTAATTAATTGATTTAATTAACATTTCTAATTAATTTGACATGTATTGGAACTGTTTGCCCTGTAAAACAGTTTGTGATCAGAATGTTTGTGAACTGACACCAAAAAAACTGAAATAAAGCTAAATGTTATTGATACAAATTAATGTAAACTCAGGTTACAAAAGGTTTGTAACAAGTTTTTATGTTGAATGAAGCAGCAAATTAGAAAGAAAGCAGTAATTACACTGCGTGGCTTTAATGGCTTTACTACACTTTTATTTCCATCGTTCCTCTAAAAATAGTTTTCACCTGTTAGTGAGCCTTTTTCTTTGAATGAATATAGGAAAAGCAGTGACAGATACATTGCCGCATACCGTGATGGCTAATTGAAATCCAAACATCCTCTTATTGCAAGCATGCTCTTCCAACCTTACTATATTTTGGCACCCAGAATCAACAGTCTAGACAAATAGTCAACTTCCTTTATTCCTTTTTCCTTCCTCTTCCTTTTGTTAACAGGCAGTACATTGGACACCATGCTCTGTTTGTTAACACCACTGAGTTTTGACACAGCCTGCTTTCTGGAGTGATTTGGCCACATTTCATCCACTGCAGTTGTCCTTTAAATTTGACCAACTGGATGAGCTATAAGCTGAGCTGATTCTTGTTGGAGAGGTTTCATTAGTTAAATGCCATCTGAGTCTATGTGACTGAGCAGTACCCATTATCATTGTCTCAAGTCAAAATGTGAAATAACTGTCACCATTAAGGCCCCAACAAACTAATGGGATGAGCTGTCAAAGCAACCTTCAAAGCTTAAATGGCTTTTGCTCTGCGGCACTTTAAACTGTGTGCCAGAAATGCAGCATCAGTCTCTAAAAGTCAAAAGCTGGCATGTTTTTTCTCTTTAACAAAAGATGCAGGCAATCAATCCATTATAAATTAAGCGAAAAATTAAAACAGTTAAAAGAAAGGTGTGGAGAAAGGTAGGGAAAAGTTATCGGAAGAAAGAAATGCAGCAAAGGTTTTAGTGACAACAGAAAAGTTAATACATGGGTTAGAAACAGACACAGCAGGGCTCTTAGCCAAAGTTTCCATATATCCTGAAGATCCCATGATCTTAAATTTCAGTAAGTTAATTTAAAAAGTAAAACTTAGATTTGTTACACAATTGTTAGTAAACAGTTTTTTTTAGTGTGAGTTATTTTATTTTATTTTAGTGACAGCTGACAACCTTATGTCTAATCAAAGGCTTTTCCATCAATTTAAAGGTAAGGACAAAAAAAGGCAGGGGAAACTTGGTGGCTGAACAATACACTAAAAAAATCAGCTGCAAGTCATTGCACAATAGAAATATAATACTACACAATGCTGCAACAAGAATTAGGTGAAACTGCTATTTTATCAGCCAGCCAACACAAAAGCTTGTGCCTAAGGTTTGTTTCAGTGCTGTTTGCTTTATTGGGGACAATTATTACTGTGTCTCCAACAATAACAATTGATTTTAGTAAAATTTTAACCTACAGCTGAAAGGTTTTGTATGGTCACTTCTGTCTCTGCTTGCCTGTTTAACCAATATGTAACTGAATTAGATTTTGAACTTGAAGCAAAGCTTTTCTCAATAGTCTGATGTCTAATTAACTGCAGATGGTTGTTAGTGAGAGTTGAATATGCTGCCATGCCAGTTTAAAGTGTTACCTTTAAACCACATCCACCATATAAAGGAACACCTCTTCCGAATACCTTTGAACATTATTTAAGTCTCAGAGTAAAACTACCAGTCAAGCTCCTTGAATGTGATCAAGCTCAAATGAGTCCATAAAGAAGAGATCAATTCTGAATAACAAAAAATTAAGGTTACAGCCCCATTCTGTGCTGGGATTTGAAACAGTCCACGGCTGTTTTCAGCATCTTGGAAACATTGTCCAGACGCTTTCATTGCAGCGTTTCCATTTATACGCACGAGGGCCGACACCATTCGCTGTAATCCACTCAGCAGATTCTTTCCTTTTCCCATTGATTTACCACAGCAAAAGTCCCTCTATCTCACCTCCCAAAGAACAGCAAATGAACGGCTCAATACACAATGTTAAAGTTCATGCTGGGACTTAGAGGATAGTGACACAACTGGAAGCATCACTTTTTTCTTTATTGTTCTCAGCACAGACAAGTCAGACAAAACATAGTAACTTCAATTAAAATGTTATGTGTGTAGGATTCATGATAAAAGGCAAAATAATTGAGTTCTAAAATGAAAATGGGAAATAGAAAATTATTTTGACCTATTAAATTGTTTAAAGTTCACATATGGAATACATATTTGATTTTAAACATGATAAATGCTTGGTATGGTATTTCATTTCCTACCATGTACTCTGAAAAGCTTTTGAGTCCTTTCCCAAAGTCAATGAAAATCATAACTTTTCCATTTTACAGCTGTCTAACAAGTTTAACAGTCATGTATAGGAGCGTTCTCAGTCAGAACAGTTGGCTTGTTCAATAAAGGAGAGCTTATGAGAAATAAGTGACGGTTAAGTTTCCGTATGCCAATTCAGCGTCGAAAGGTTTTTTTCTTTCTAAACGTATGTTTTAAAATATATTTAGTAAGTCAGTAGGGTTTTCATGTTGTAAAGGTTCCTATTCCGATTTGGATCTTAAACACCAACAAAAACCAACTGAAGGGATAGCAGTCAAATACCACCTTGCACAGATGGTCACATCCCAGCCATAATGTGTCTCCATGGCACGAGCAATTTAAAAATTATTCCTTGTAACTATATTAGTGCCTATCTTAATTATTCCAATGGTACACACAATTACATAATAATTACAGTATATTTTCCAGACAGTAATATAGGTTTCATCAGTGTAATATCTTTAAATCTACTCCTTTTCTCTTTGCTCTTAATACTATTTGGCTGTAGAAGTATATTTTTCATCCTAATACAGAGATGGTTTATGACCTGCATTAGCAAGTATACAAATTTTTATATATTCAGCATTCTGATCCTCTTCACTTGGTGATTAGAATTTTTTTTTATTTTATTTTATAGATTTTATTAACTTGAATGTCAGTATTTCATACTTCAGGATAAAAAAAAAAAACTACTGAAGTGTAGAGCTGAAACCCAGGAAAGATTTTCTTTTTCCTGGGTTTCAGCTCTACACTTCAGTAGTTTTTTTTTTTTTAGAGCTCTATCATGCTAAAACATGAACGCTTTATTGTTTCTCACCATCCAGTCTCATAGAGCTTGAGAATTTTTTAAAAAGCAGAATGGGATTTCAGTTTCTAGATGCAAAGCTTTTAGAAACATACACAAAATAACTTGCAGCTATAATTGCAGCATTAGGTGGTTCTAGGAGTCATTGACTCTGGGGGGCTAATTACAAAATGCTTGACAGACTTTTTATTTGTGAAAACGTTTGAAAGCCAAGTATTAGTGTTCTTCTAGTTCAAAACTATGTGCTATGTAGTGTTGGTTTATTTAATAAATAATACTAAAAATGTTGGTTGTAAGTGGAAAAATGTGAATGGATTCAGGGATATTTAAATTTTGCAGGGCAGTGCAAGTATAACTTGTTTAGACAAGGGAATATTGAAAACAATGTCTCCCTGTCAAAAAGCTGAAAGAAAAGTGTAACGTGTAAATTTTTTTTTATATGTTAGACTTGTATGTGTATCAGTGCATTTTTCAAATGTTAAGGATATGCATGCCAGTGTCTTTGTGTCTTTATTCTAATTATTTATTGATGTGATTTGTGTCATTTTAGGATTTTTGTATGATCTTCAGCAAGACACAAAAGAGAAATTAATATTTTGTGTACATTTAATGGATGGTGAAATATCTTACATAATCTTATCATAATACATTTTCTTTCCTCAAATTTATAAGATGAAAAACAGCTGATTATGTTTGCACCGACAACCACATGTTTCACTAACTGTGCAATATATACTCACTTTAGATGTCTTTTCTTTACTTCTCAGACTTATGCTTGAGGAGAATCAGTCATCTTTCATCAACACCAAATAACTTCCCTTTTGTGTATGCTTGTTCTGTAATTTCTCTGATGCTGGAAATATCAGGCATGTTAGAACAGTTTAACCGAACAACATTTAAAACCTGGAGGGCACATGGTGCAACAGGGTGTGATAAAAGTTTGTCTTTCTTCCAAGAACAAAGCCTTTACCACCAAAACTATAGGGGTGAATTATACATTAAAAGTGAAGCTTTGACAAGGTGGGTTACGTATGTATTTAGTATCCTATATCTGCCCTACTTCATTAGTCATCTGCACTTTTGAGAACTTTGTTTAAATATAGCCTACCTTTTAATTCAAGTGTCTAAAGATGGTAAGATACTGTATATTATGTGGCCAATTGCTCAAATCCCTGGTGACCTCATGACAATGAGCACATTCAGGATGGACAATCCCCTCAAAGCCATTATGTTTTACAAACGCTTTTTTTTCATTACTTTTGGTGGTTCAGGAACAATGTGAGTCTTTTCAAGGCTTTTTGTTTTTACCTTTCTAAAAGTCAATAGAGAAAAAACATAGCGTGAGTTAGTCATGGACCAGGTCGCACGCTTCCATTTAAGCTTGATCTTTCAGGATGATGTTTCTGGTTTGACCAGTTATACTCCAAGCCTTTTGTTTCCAGTAGCAGGTTCTTTTTGGTCTTCTCTGTTTTTGATGTATTTTATTAGAGCCACCACCTGAGTCAACTTTACCCGCCATAAATATTTGTTGAGTTTCTGTAAAAACCTCCTCTTATTTTGGAGAGATTTAGGTAACTCTGCATTATGAGAAGGTTTGACTATTAAATTTTAGAAATGTTTAAAAATATGTTTAAATAGAAAAGTTCAACATTCAGAACTAAAAAATAGGTTAGACAGTAACAAAACCATGGAACTACTCAATAAGGAAGGGCCATTTAAAGTTTTATACATATTACTGGTGTTTCCAAAAGCTGTGGTTGGGATCCCACTGTGGGTCATGGCACATGAATTCAGAAATCATTAAATAATTTCGAGAAATTAGGTAAAAAATGTAAAACTCACTGCTAATACAATATTGTTGATATACTTGTCAAATCTAATTAAAACAACAGTGATAGAGGGATCAGAAATTGGATAATGGTTTTTAGAGTTTTTTATGTTTCTTAATATCCTAGTTTGTTTCATACTCTGCTCCAGTTGCACTTGGAAGTCTGGAGTTTGCAAAAAAAAAAAAAAAAAAAAACACATGCAAGAGCATCTTGAAGTCCAATTTGGAGTTTGATTTGGACATGAATTTTTAACCATCTCAGATGCCAAAATGCAATATCGCTACCTTGCATAAAAAAAATATATATATCTGCAGTAATATCACAACATTGTGCTGCCACTGTTAATGTGCCATCTTATACATTAGAACGTGTGTCAAAGTCCATTTTTTTATAAACTCCAAGAACATTTAGTTAGACATTACTATCTGGGAACTGCAGCTTGCTAACATACTTGTGCATGATTCACATTAAAAAAAATTCTTAGTAGAATCACCATGTTATACAGAACCCATAGAATGTGGGTGGACTGCAGTACATTTGAGAACCTTGAGAATGTAAACTGCCTAACTAAAACCTTCACAGAATCAAAACAATATGACCAAAATGACAAGAAAAGAACATTTAACTGGGGCAGTATACGATGTCATGAAAAAACCCCTCAGCCCCACAACAGCTTACATGTAATGCACGAGTAGGATCAATGTTCCAGTGTAGTGGTTTTGCCCACCACTACACTGGAAGATGACTACTTTAATGCCTTAGTGAAACACAGCCCAACACAAACACTAGCTGAAAATTTCAGGGATGATTGAAGTGGTAATGAACCATTATTTCCATTAGTGGGGTGTTATTTACTATTAACTGAACCAGAGATGGTATTTTTGCCTGTCAGTGTCTTCAGTGGGAGGGTAGAAATTGCAGTATCCATGTAGTTAAAAATACTGTTTTCTGTTTAGTTAGGAGAATCTCGTCAGTCTTTCTCCTCCCGACACATGGCATTGAAGGAGAAGGGAACAGGATGCTTTTAGATGCTGGTGAAAATCCTCTGTCTGTTGGCCCTCCACCCATCTCGGTGGTGATCCGTCTCCCTTGTGTCTAACTAACTGAAGATGACTCCCAGGCCATGTTGACCCACGGATTTGCTCCCCCCGCAGAACACACACACAACCATTCACAACAACCCCAAAGCTCTGGATAAACACAATTAAACAACCCCACCCTTCGTTGTCATTCTTATCTTATCTTAAATTTAACCTTAAATCCCCTTCCAAACACACACACAAAAAAGTCCTCAGGGTGTCCACTGAATCCCCACTTCCCTCCAGACACTCATTCATTGCTCCTTGGTTACTCCCTCATGTTCTCATTTCTTGTTTCTTCATTCCTCACTCCTCTTTCCCAAATAATGTGTTCCTTATCAAGTAGCTCAAATTCAGTATTGATTGTTTCTTAAAACTGTCAAACATGTTAAAATCTGCTTCATTTATGGCAAGTTTTGCGGCAATTTTCGTTGATGAGACAGCTGAGCTCAGTGTTGTCTTCTTAACTTGTTACACATCAGCAGTGAAATGATCAAGCTATTAAACCTAATAAGAAGCCCCAATACTGGGAGAACCTCAGGCATACAGAGAACAGCTGAATAAGACATGTTGTGTCATTTTCCTCCACTACTACTACATAATGTCCAACTTCCAGCCCTCAGCCTGTTAGAGCTGATCTATCACATTTTGTAGTCTATATTCAGCAACGGGTTGAAATAATGTATGAGCTAGTGAGCACAGATGTCTCAACACTTGGCTGCCCTGGGTAAACAGGTATATTTCTCAGACAGTGATTTCAGTATTAGCGGAAAGACAAATTTTATGACAAACAAAAGAAAAGGTATTATCATGTATCCCAGCCTTCCAGGTAGCTATAGGCCAAAAATAATAATGTGGCCTGGCTGTTAATACATTTACCCCTCTGTCTGCTCATAGAGGAATGGCTTTATCACTCAATCCTGTTTCAAGAGTAATGAGAATGACTCACTGCATTGTTGTTGTGAGTCAGGGCACGTCAGGCAACTTCAGAATGGGTCAGGGTTGCCAGGTGTTTATGGCTGTAATAGAATACTGCAAATAACCAGCAATAGTGCACTTTAAAGTCACTCACCCAGAGGCATCACCCAGATATCCCTCTGTGTAAATATGACATGGATATTAAGTTTCTGCTGAAACTGGATATCATTTGTATATTATTTTGAAATATGTTTGTAAGAAACCCAGTACAATACCTAAACCTAATTTATATTCTTGAGATTGTCACAAAAACTTTAAGTAGCTATTATTTGTTCAGTCTGTGAATAGTTTAATTTAAGGTTGCCAACATGTGAAACATCCAGCATCCCCTCCTTTATTTCATAGATTAAAATTATTTTATTCAACCAAGAAGTTTATTTCTGCTTGAAAATGAGACAGACTTCTTTTTAAAGATAAGTTAAAGCAATGTAAAAGGAAAATCCCTTTTGGCATGCATTTTTATTTAAATTTTAATAAAAAATGTCAAGTCACAAATATTGTTTAACCCTTTTCTATAATCAATGGAAAATAAACCCTGGATATAATTGCCTACCAGCCTTTTGCATGTTTCCTCTGGTATTTGGGAGTATTTATTTTTGGTAATAAGCTCGAAGTCTTTGAGGTTGGAAGGCCTTGTTGCCATCACCCTCATTTCTAGCTCTCATGCTGATTCACTTCAGATTCAAGTTGGGACTATAGCTGGAACACTCCAAAATATTAACATTAATTTCACTCAGAAGGAACAAATTTGGTAGCATTAAATGATTACTTAACTTTAAAATCTGCTAGCATTGTAAAGTCAGAGAACACGTGTGGTGCAATGAGACATCCAGATGAGGTGAGAAAAAGAAAAAAAAACATCTACAGTGTAAATCTTGTTGTTCCAGCATGCTTTCAATACAGAAATATTATCTGTTTTTACTTTACTGCCTTTGGGTCAGTCCAGGGGATTAGGTATATGCAGTCATGTTGTGATTATTATTATAAATATACAGTACTGTGCAAAAGTTTTAGGTGTGAAAGTGTGAAAAAATGCTGTAAACAAAGAATGCTTTCAAAAATGGAAGTGTTAATAATTTATTTTCATCAATCAACAAAATGCAGTGAATGAACAAAAGAGAAATCTAAATCAAATCAAAATTTGGTGTGACCACCCTTTGCCTTCAAAACAGCATCAATTCTTCTAGGTACACTTGCACACAGTTTTTGAAGGAACTCGGCTGGTAGGTTGTTTCGAACATCTTCGAGAACTAACCAAAGATCGTCTGTGGATGTAGGCTTTCTCACATCCTTCTGTCTCTTCATTTAATCCCAGACAGACTCCATGATGTTGAGATCAGGGCTCTGTGGGGGCTATACCATCACTTCCAGTAAGTCTTGTGCTTTACACTGAAGACAGTTCTTAATGACTTTGGCTGTATGTTTCGGTTCGTTCACTTAGCATTTTGTAAACTGATCGAAATAAATAATTATCATTTATATTTCTTTTTTCTTTTTTTTTTTATAAACCGTGTCCTGTCCGGCAGAGTAGCGCTCAGAATTGTTGTCTAAGTGCCAAGAAAAAGTCCAAAAGATTTACTTTGACAAGTGGAGCATTACAGCTAACACTTTAAAGCTCTGCTTGATATTTATAAAAGAAACTTAATTAGAAACTGCTTTGGGATTATTTCAATTGTTATGGACACGGAGACAAAAACGAAAAGGAAAAAAATAAGAAGCATGAAAGAGAGAGAGGTAGGGAAAAAAGGAAAAGGGGACAGAAGGAGAAAAGAATGGAGGAGAGAAAGAAGGATGAAGAGAATACACCCTGCTTGCTTCTACACCTGCAGAAACATTGATATTAACAGCTTTTTTACCAAAAAGTGCACGGTACTTATGAATGCAAGATGTATTTAGTGGTAAATGCGGCTCGATATAGGACATTTGTGTATTTGTTAACTCCTGAATCTAAACACTTGTGGGTCTGAGTGTGACCACGCTTGGGTATACAGGGTCTCTCCATAAAAATATGCAATAGCAAGTGTGAGAAGCCACAGACCTGCCCCCCTGGACCCAGGACAGATATGGAGGAGATTGGAGCCATAGACATCCAAAGGCCCCCCAGTGCACAGGAACCCCAGGATAACCATCACCGGGACTACTGCAACCCCCCCAGAGAACAGCAGGGGAGACTCCCAGGAGAACCACCCAGCAGCCACAGTGCAGAAGCCCCAGTCAGCTGCAGCGACGAGCGCACAGGCCCCACCGGCAGCCGTCTGCGCCCGAGCAGATCCTGCCATGGACCTAGAGACCCAAGATCCCGGGACATCACTCCCCATGCAGAGGGCCGACAGAGCCCAGGGGTCCGGACCCCGGCAAGTAGCCACTGGGAGTGAGTCCGGCACACACAGTCACAATCATACATTCCCATGCACATAAAAACACTCACACCCACGCACCCAACGTAAAGACAAACAACAATGGACGTTGTAGACTCACTCACACTCCTCATACAGTACATACTCTATACTCCTAGGTCCAGGTGCCGATACCCCATAGGGGGCAACCAGCCTCCAGACCCAGGAGGTGGTCCCCTTCCCTCTGGGAGTGGAGACAGGCAGACTGCCCCAGCACCTGAACCTGGGCTGGGCTAGCCTGTCCTGGTGCCTGAACCTGAGTGACCCTGGCCTCGACCCCAGTCCCCAATGACCCCCATCCTCATCCGGAGAGGGGGCTAGGTACAAAAGAGGGGTCTACATGGTCCAAACTAGCCCGCCAACCAGAGCCACCACAGGATGAAACAGTCCCAACCCCCCAATGAATTCTGATCCTAACCCTACCGAGCACCATGCCCACAACGGAACCCCTGACACCATACCAAGAAGGAACAAACTCACCCAGCAAGAGGTCCTCAGGCAGCGGCAAGCACCTGGGGCTGGCATCCTCCACCCCGTCCCCCGCAACCACACAAACACACCACATCACTGCCACTGCAACGATATCCCAGGGAGAAACATTATCCAGCTCAGCTCTACCATCGCCGCTCAGCCGATCAAAATGCCAGTGACCCCACATCCAAGAAGAGGACACAACCCCCCCACCCCGCACACTGCAGCCCCTCCACGCCACCCTCTAGCCCGCTGCCCTGATCCCCCCCTGGACACGAAAGCCAGCAGAGCAGCACACCGCCAAGCCCGCCCAACATCCGGCCAGCACCAGCCCGTCAGTCCATAAGAGTGAAACATACACCAGCCGGGTAACCAGGCCTGCCCAGCCTGGTTACCCGGCCAAGCAAAACCAGCTACTCACTCACACTACTACACTACTTACTCCAGGCCAAGCAAAACCAGCAGGCCGCCCCAGTGCAGACACAAGACATGCTCCACCGCCCCACCCACCCATCCGCAGCCCGGCGCCCGGCCAGGGGCCAGGGGCCAGAGCCACAGAAGGAAGTATTGGAGGAAGGCCACCACAGTACATCATTTATATTTCTGAAAGCATTCTTTGTTTACAGTATTTTTACACCTGCCTAAAACTTTTGCACAGTACTGTATATTTTTTTTATATTTAATATTAATATTTTATTTTTTTTAAATCAGTCTGTTAAGTGTTATCCGGTGAATACCAGCCCAATAAGGTGGTGAAAGGGGTGAGCCAAGATCTGACATTACTGAACATCAAGACTCTGCACACATATGGGAATAAATTGACACCATTTCCTAAAATACAAGAATTTATTAAATAAAATAAGTAAACTCAAAGTCAAACATATTTCAAGTAAAAAACTCTTTACTATACTATAACAATCCATATATAATCCATATATATCTATGTCTATATATATCTATATATATATTTATATACAGTACAGACCAAAGGTTGGACACACCTTCTCATTCAAAGAGTTGTCCTTATTTTCATGACTATGAATATTGAAGCTTCACACTGAAGGCATCAAAACTATGAATTAACACGTGGAGTTATATACTGAACAAAAAAGTGTGAAACAACTGAAAATATGTCTTATATTCTAGGTTGTTCAAAGTAGCCACCTTTTGCTTTGATTACTGCTACGCAAATTCTTGGCATTCTGTTGATGAGCTTCAAGAGGTAGTCACCTGAAATGGTTTTCCAAACAGTCTTGAAGGAGTTCCCAGAGATGCTTAGCACTTGTTGGCCCTTTTGCCTTCACTCTGCGGTCCAGCTCACCCCAAACCATCTTGATTGGGTTCAAGGTGTGTCCAAACTTTTGGTCGGTACTGTATATATATCTATCTATGTATATATATACTCAACATAAAATGCAAAAGACCGTGTCCACTTCTCTGAGTTGGCGAGATTTATTGTTTTACATTTCCAGTCACCCAAGTTAGACAGGAGTGTAAAGCTATCCATTGGAATGTAATGATCTCTTCACCTCCGGGGAACAAAGGCTCTTATCTCCCTGTGCCTTCTGCCATTTCCTTTACCCCCAGGCTGCATAGACACCAAAACAAAAACGAGTGTAAATCACAGCCTCAACATCTCTTCTTTCTATTGCTTCCTTCCTTCCTTTGGCCTCTGTTTTTTTTTCCTAAAACCCAAATAATTCCTAATTTTCTATTTATCTTAAGCTCATCCTTTGCTTTTCTTTAATAGGCTGCCCTTCTTTATCTGCCTCGTTCCTCTCCTATCTCCTTCATGCTTCCTATCTTCCTCACTGGAATGGTTTAATTGGAGCCTTTTAAGGTGGTTTTGGTGGATGCAGAGGGTTGGAGGGGGAGCTGGACAGTAGAGGCAGAGACTGTCTGCTGTTGCAGAGTTGTCTGCTGAAGCGTGGCGTGGCCAGCTAGAGATAAAGCAGCTCTGTGTGTTTGTATGAGACGTAAGCAATTAGGGCCCTGCTGGAATACTGAGAGAAGGAAGAAGAGCCAATGTCAGCTGTGGTTCCACCACAGTGGATCTGGAGCAAAAGCAGGATGTGCAGAAGTGAGGGAAAAAAAAGATAGAGAGAGATGACAAAAAAACATGATGCAGTCAAAGGGAAAGATTGGAGGCAGGAGTTTTACAACAGGAATGCTAGATTATTCCGTAAAATAATAATTTATTTGGAGCATTGGAAATTATTACTCTGTGCTTATGCCACAAAGCCTCGTAGTGTCTCCTCCAAGTATGCCTCTTGTTTTTGTGGACAAATAACTCCATCTTTGTCTCGTCTGATCATAAGAAAAACCTTTCCCCAGATTTTTGGCTTGTCCATCAGGACACCTGCAAGTGTCAGTTTCCATATAGAAAACCAAACCAAAACAAAGGCATACTTTTGCAGTTTTTGTTAAATCAAATACTAAAAGTTGTCTTTCACAGCTTGTTATACCAACCATGCATCAGTTGACCTTTGGGGTATTTTTACCCTTCTCTACAACGTCAAGAATTAAAAAGGAATGTAGTATACTATAGGTAAATGTAGTTATATGTGGTGAAATAACTCAACCTACTCAGTTATTTTGGTTGAATTGAAAGCTATCATATCTCAAGTCCATAAGTAGTCCTTAGACAGAAGAAGGTTTTATCCATTTTGAATAAATAACTAACTCTGACTGCACTGTTCAATGGTTAGGATTAATTGGAATGTATGTACCTGACTTTTGTGAAGTGCCTTGAGACAACATGTGTTGTGAATTGGCGCAATATAAATAAAAAACTGAACTGCCATAGCACTCCGTCAGCCATTCCTTCATTAGGCTTTCTTCCATCCAGCCTTTCTTATTGACTTTCACCATGATTTCTTTTGGGAATTTTTACTTTTGGCATTGTCATTAAAAATCACAATCGGTGGAATCTTTAGTCCGAATGCTGTGCAGCTCAGAACGCAAGTAAAATGCGTTCTCTCATGGCCACTTGTTTTCACTGTGATGGACAAGTCACCTTTTTTATTAACAGTCCGAGTGAGAGGCAGGTCAAACGTTAAAGGTACTTCCGCCATATTTATGATTTCATCTGGGCCGATGGAATTCTCCGCTATCTTTGTTTGAGTGAATGTGCGAAAGTTAGCGAGTTTTACCTCGTAGTAGGGAGGCAGCTGCTGACACAAAGTCGTGCGTGCCCTGACGCCCAGGCCTTTTCGTCTCATAAATGTTAAACACCACGATGGCCCACCTCTAAAATCTTCGATTATCATTTCGGTGGCGATAGCTTTAGCTTTCACTCTGATCTGCAAGGTGGAAAAACCGTGGCCGCCTGCTCTCTGTGTGTTTACCCAGTCTTCAAGAAAGTTTTCAAGTTCAGGCCATCTGCAATGATTACTTCTGAAAGCTTTTGTCGTCTTTTTGCATCGACTCAGTTCTTCACTCTGGCATCTCCACCGTCTCACCATCAATTCGTTTATGCCAAGATGACGTGCAGCAGCTCGATTTCCTTGTTTAATTGCCAGATCGATAGCATTTAACTTAAAAGCTGCATCATATGCTTTTCTTTGAGTGTTTTCCATGTTGATGAGTACCGGTACAAATAACTGATTTACAATACCGTAATGTAATTTCACAATTTCATTGGACCTCTGAACTACTCATTAATTTTATTGGTCTACTGTTACCAGGCAAAATGTTTTTGGCGCCATGAAAAGGAAAAAAAAAACAAAAACATGCATTAGCCGTACCGTATTATAGGCCGCATTGATCAAAGTGTGGGAAAAAAGTAGCGGCCTACAGTCCGGAATTTACGGTATATAAGTAGAGGGCTCTCGAACCCACATTAGCCAAACCAGGGGTTGTCTCTCTCATTATTCTGCTGTGTTAGGTTTTGAGTTTGAGCTCTTTGTCTGTTTTTTCTGCACTTGCCTGTTTATGTTCTTCAGTTGCTGTTATTTTAGTTCAGTCATTGTAGTTTAGGTTCATGATTCATTCTTGTGTTTAGATGTTTCTATTACTTCCCTGCACTCCCTGCTCATCTGGGTTAGTTACACTCCGTCCTTCTGTTGCCCTGCATTCTCTCTGTCACCAGCTGCTCCATATTTCTCCTGATTAGCCCCTCTTGTCCAGTGGTCCATTCTACATTCTACCTCTGTATTTATACTCTCTGCTTTTCCTTGCTCAGCACTAGATCCTACTGTTTGTCATGCTAAACCTGTTTACTTGCCTAATGTTCATTACCTTGCCTATGTTCTGTGACCTACCATTACTTATAAGTTTACCAGCTATTAAATATCTTTACTTACGCTCCTGCTTGTATGTTGGTCCTGCTAAACACCACAGCACCCTGACAGTCTTAGTTCTGCCTCTAACTTTGTCTTTGTACTTTGCTGTCTCCAGTAGATTTTTGTCTCTAGTTTTTCCCAGTAGACATAATAGAGTATTTCTGAGTACCTTTTTTCAGATAGATATAACTATGTTGAGGAGGGCCTGAAGAATAGTTTCCCTCAACAACTCTTAAAACTATATTAGTCAGTAAGGTTAGATTAAATGTGATGTTTGTGCTTTTTCAAAAAAATTTATCTCCATAATCATTTAAAAATACATAAATCATTACAGTGTATAGGATTATAAAATGTTTACCTTTCATGTATAAAATGAAAGTAGATCGGAGTGAAATTTCAACACGCAAGTCCAAAATAGGACTCACAGAAAACCTTTCTGGTTGTCGATATTAATTTCCCAAAACATTACTTAAAGGGGACATATAATGCAAAATCCACCAAAACGAGTTGCTCTCAGACACACCTCAGAACAGGGGTAAAAGAGAGTCCTGACCAAAGCATTACAGTTTCACTTTATATAGAACACAACAGATAGATTTAAGTGTGAAAAGGAAGGATTTAAAAGCATAATATGTCCCCTTTAATCGACAGTTCAAACAATTATTGGACCAGATGTTTTTTCAACAAAGATGGTTTCGAACTGAGAGCCCCGACACACAGCAGTGTCATTACCCTTTGGGATTTTTCACCGTTTACTAAGCTATATTATTTGACTGACTCATTGCCCCAGGCCAGTGCTTGAGACAACTCCACAATGACTGATTATCTCCTTTTTTAAAATTTCGTTTCTTTTTCAAAGCTGTAATCATAATATCTTAATTCATCCCCAGGTTTCATTTGTGGCTTCTGGTAAGGAGAACCATGATGAATGACAGCAAAGACGAGGCTTGACTTACAATCTCTTGAAGATGTAATGCCTCCAATTGCATGTAAGCAGTATAGAAGTGGTTACTCAACGCATTTTATTTTTCCTATCCAATCATCCTCTTTTCATCTCACCATCTCTCTCTTCATTCCATATTCATTAGCATGTTAATTACTGTGTAATGATGGCAGCAACGCTGTGATTGCGATGACCCATAATTAATCGCCTTTCCCATATAACAGTCAAATTCGCTGACCATGGGAGAAGAAAGCCTATAAGAAGAAGGTGGCAAGGGTTAGAATTGTTTATCTTTCACACATAATGATTTGGAAAGAACATTTTTAGGTTTAAATTGCACAGATATTGATATTTTACATCTGAATAAGATTTTTTTTACTTAGATTTTTGCTGAGGTGAATTCAAGATATAAGAAACACAGTTGTAAACAGACAGTCTTTACCGAAGTGATTGTTTTTGTTATATAATAACATAGTGGTAGCTAAACTCTCAATCTTTGAAAAGGCCAGAAAAAGGACCCTTAGTTGAATGTAATACAGTCATATTATTACATTATTGTAAAAGTCATTTATTTTAGTAACTCTATTCACTAAGTGAAACACATGGTTAATTATACACAGACTAATGTTTTCAAGCCTTTATTTCTGTTAATTATGATGACTTACTACTTACAGCTCATAACAACTCCAAACGCACCTCCAAGACGATCACTGCCTTGCTAATGAAACTAAGGTAAAGGTGCTGAACCAGCTAAGCATGTCTCTGTGGGGCATCCTCAAACGGAAGGTAGAGAAGCTCAAGGTCTCTAACATCCACCAGCTCTGTGATATCGTCATGGAGGACTGGAAGAAGATTCCAGTGGCAACCCATAAAGCTGTAGTGAACTCCATGCCCAAGAGAGGTAAGGCAGTACTGGAAAGTAATGGTTTGTACAGAAAATACTGACTCTTTGAGCACAATTTGGATATTTTGACTTGGGGCAATAATCACTTTTGTGGCCAGTGGTTTAGACAATAATGGCTATGAGGGGATGGCAAATTTACCCTGTTATACAAGCTGTAAACTGACTACTTTACATAGTTTTAAAGTGTTATGTCTTTGGTGTTGTTCCATGAAAAGATGTAAGATATTTACAAAAATGTGAGGGGTGTACTCACTTTTGTGCGCTACTCTAGTTAGGTTAGTGACAAATATCAGCATGCTGTATCATCACATTTCAGATTTACCTTTACAGTAGTGCCTGGGTTCTCACTTTGTCATTTGAGATTATTTAGTTTAGGTTTTGTGAATTTCACTCCTTAGAACATGGCCAAGTCATGCCTTCAATAGTCATGACTTTGCCATGACTAAGACCATGCGGGCAAGTTTGTTATGTCTGAATGTGGCTTTCAACTCGTGACTCAGATGTCTCTATTATTTTGCTTCAATTGCTCTCAACACCAAAATATAAACATTTGTCTATTTTCCTTTGCAGAAATAGCTTTCTGAAAACTCTTCAAGGTCTTTGCTGAAGTTTGTTATAACACTCACACCTCAGTATATCATTAGAGTGATCACCTACTCACATCAAACTGCTATAATGGTAAGAGTCAGACATAATGCATGGTATCAGTGAGGTGTTGTTGCTTCAAGTGCAGACCTAAGCTCACTGCTGGAAGTTGGGTAGAAGAATGCTTTTATCTGATTGTTTTCCCACAAGCATACCTACATATAGCACACTGCAACAGACAAATGCCCATTCAGTCACATGGATGTGAAAATGATTCTAATGTTTTAAAAAAGGATGCCTGCACCATTTTGATTTAATTTAAACTCTACACCATGGTTTAACAATTTATTTAATACTAAAATACATTGAATAACTGCCTTCATGTTCATATGGTGGATCTCCATGCCCCTCACCCCCCATGAACGCCAACATGAATCTCCCCACAGGGCCAGACACAGATATCGAACACATGCCCCGAGCCCAAACGCAATGAATCCCCACAGAGGCACACCCCCACAGATGAGCTTCATCCCCGAAAAGCCGACGTAGATACCCCAACACAGCACAAGCTCCACACACAGCCCCACTCTAAGCAACCCCGCCGCATCCTGCCCCCCACCACACAGCCCGCCACGACGGCAAGGGCAAGGGCCCTGCACAATACCACCCCAGCCTCCACCCACAGGCGCAACAGAGCAGACACCATCGAGCACCGTGCTCACAACAGAACCACCGACCCAACACGGGACCCAACGGGACAAACTCACCCAGTAAGAGGTCCCCGGCCAGTGGCATGCACGCGGGGCGGCGGCACCCACCACGCCTCCCACAACCACACAAATATACCACATCACATCCCCGCTACTGCAACGATAGCCCAGCCTGCCACCCTGGACATGACAGCCAGCGGAGCAACAATTCTAGCCTTAGTTTAATAGATGTAGTGGTCTTCTGCAGCTGTAGCCCATCTACTTCTATATTTGATATGTTGTCTGCTTAGACAGGGTAATAAATCCCCTTTACCAGATCTAACCTGACTGATCTTGTTAGCAGTCTTCCACTGGGCTTTAACCAAATGGTCATTGCTGAATATTTTCATTCATAAAAAATTAGCAACACCCAATGCACCTTCATAATATCTGCCCTAAAAATTACTTATTGGGGCAATGTAAATGAAGAATGAGCAATCAGTTTTGAAGTTGTTTGTCAATGTCTTAGTGAAGGTAGTGTCTCAATTTCAGTAGGTCTTGGATTAAATCATCTAAAAAAAAAAAAGCAAGAAAACTGCAAGTCAAAAGATGAAGTGCATGGAGTGAGGCAAATACTGGGGAACCACTACAAACCAAGCTGCAAGCTTTAAATCTTTCAAAAAGACCTAAATTACAAATGTAATGATGCTGAAGATATGCCCTCTTAACCACAGTTGACTTTCTGTCCTCATGGGGGGGGGGGGGGACAAACCAAATAAAAGCTGGATTTCCTGACTGCAGAAAAGCTAAATCGAATTAAATGGCAGGGCTATTCAGATAGATCCTCTTGTTAAACTTTGTTTAAAAGCAGATTTGTTTTTCCTTTTGAGAGCAAAAAAGCTAAGAATAATTAGAAAGTACAACTGACCTGCTGTAAAGGAGGCAATGCTAATTTCTGCTAAATTAATTTAGTCTTGCTCCCTATTGGTTCCAACATAAAGGATAGTCACGTTTTCACCTGCCCCAGAAGTAAACATCTGCTAAGGCCTCCATAATACAAAGTATACCATCTGTTCCATTTCTCCTTTTTCCCTCTACTGCTCTCTTATCTTATTAAATTTTCTGCACTTAAGTGCCATGAAGATTATGGTGTTTCTATTTTGGGTATTGTCAGTGAAACCACAATAATAAAAACAATGACATGAGTAAACTCCACCACAATATAAGGTTACTTAATGACAGTTGTTCTATTTTGTATACGGTTTCAGTCTTTCATGCCTCGATTAGAGTAACAGATCTCTACTGGAAGCGTAAATGGACAAAGGCTTCTTCTGTAGTTGAAACCAGAGATGTCCAAGATGGCATCTGCTAACCTGTACACTTATAGATGATCTGGAGATGAAAAATCCTAATAAAGCAGGCCTCCTTCAGGTCTTTTGGCAGGTGTGGGCTCATATGATACATTCTTTCTCAGTTTTCCTCCCTCTCTCTCTCCCTTAGTAACTCTGTTATGTTTCTCCCTGCCACTTTGTGTTTCCCACTTTGTCATTCGTTCATAACTCTCAGCACTGTCTGTTAGACAGGGAAGTGGGCAAGAGAGACAGGATATGCTGTTTGTCAGCCAGCAGTGGACGTGCCTGGCAGACGTCCTCTGTTAGACAAGGTGTCTAACAAAGAGCCACTCAGTCCAGAAAAAACAGGACCAGTTATAGGTCTGTCCAGCCTCCAAAGTGCTACCTACTCCCTCTGTGATTGTGTTTACCAGTGCCCTCTTTGTTTTGCTGACCTAATAAAAAGACACAAGTGAAAACTGGCACAAGCAACTCTTAATGTGTTTTTGTGTATTTCCTTTCTACCTTTCTCCCTACAGTTAAAAGCAGACAACTTAAAAACCCACTGTGTGTGAATGATCATGTCAAAGGTCAGACAGCAGGGACACGTAGGGCAAACAGAAGTAGATTTCCTCCCGGACCCAATCTTATCATCCATTTTGCTACTGTCGGACAGATGGTGCCTCCTGGTTCCTCATTTCACAGACACAAATGTGCCCATAACCGACATACAAGTACACACAGACTCCCACACACTCTCAGTAAAAGGCCATATATCATTTCATTACACATCTTCAGCTTTGTGCAATATCATCCGCTGGGGTAATGGCTGTATGCAGTCCCAGAACATTTCATCGGGGATATCAGCCCTCACTTCTGGATCTGTTTGCCAAGTCTCTTGTTTTTTTTTTTTTTTTTTTTTCTTTTTGTTGTAGTAAACCTTCAGTGAGAACACGCTTTGGATTAAGTCAGACAGCAGCTTCAAATAGACAGGAGGTACAGTGCTGCACAGTGAGCATATATTTTGAAAACTTGATGTATGGAAAAACTGTCATAAAGCAATGTAATTTAAAATAATTTTTAAAATCACATCTTTTCCCTTCTTGATGGCTCCACAATTCAGCATTTTACAGCTAACATAAACTGCAATGTCAAAGTACTCATAGTCAGTGGCACCGTCAAAGGGGTGGCGGGGGGTCCCCAGTGGCCCCCCTAGATGTCGTAAGGTGGTTTAGCAAATGAAGATGAGTTGTCCTTTTGAGCTGTCGGCCTCGTAACATGTACAACACGGGGAGGAGGGTGAGCCTAGGAATCTGTTAGGCAGATTTCGTCATGCACTGCAGAAGGCTGAAACAGGTCCCGATTGAGTTTGTGGGTAGAAGTAATTTGTTTTGCCTTTTCTCTGATGAAAGTCCGATGGTGTCTGACTGTTATGTTTCTGTGTCTAATATGCTTGCTTTGAAACGGATGCAAACCATCTAGATGTATATTTACACCATGCATACATGGTTTACATCGGTTTGTGAGTAATGTTAAGAACAGATGTAAACAACTGTTGTTTAAGTAAGCAGTGAGAATCATCAGAAGCCAAGTTTGGAAACAGTTTATGTAGTATCTTTGAGGGTGTGCATCCATAATACTGGTGTGTTCTGTATACAGTTCTATTAGGATACTTTGTTTTTTAGGTTTGATCTTTTCTTTTAGCTCTTTTTACTTAATAGGAGATATGGCTGATAAAGCAAAGTGTTTTGGAGATGCACAGATTATCCTGGATGCTCTGAAAAGGAGAAATAAATATCTGCACCCATCAGAGACTCTCCTATGTTATTTGTCTGATGTTAAGGGCATTTAACCCTAACCCTAACCCTTTCCACATTTTTTCACGTTTTGTCCATAAGAACAAACACAGGGCAATGATCTACTTTGATGTAGAAGGAACATAATACATGTTTTCAAAATAATTTAAAAAGGTGTTGATTGCATTTGTATTCAACCCGAGTCAAGACTTTATAAAACTACCTTTTGCCACAATAACAACATTTGTTTCATAAAAAGTCTATTGTTTTTTTTTTTGTTTGTTTTTTTTGCCTATTCATCTTTGCAGTATATCTCAAGCTCTGTCACACTAGATATGGACTTTGACTGGTCCATTCTTACACATAAATCCCTTGTTCTAAACTATTGCATTCAGCTTTGGCTGTATGTGAAGGGTCAGTGTCTTAATGAAATGTGAACATCCTTATCTATCTCAACTCTTTTGAAGCCGCTAAGAGGTTTTCTTTCAGAATTGCCCTCAATTTAGCTCCACTTTGATCTACTTCCCTGTCCCTGCTGCAAAAAATAATAATAATAATAATAAATATATAAATAAAATGGACACCGCATGATGCCACCACCATGAGTTTTAAGTTGATGTGCAATATTTTTGTTTTTTTTTTTTTTTTTGGCCACACATAGTGCTTTGTACATAGGCCAAAAAGATTAAACTAATCTGACCAGAACGGTTTCTTCCAAATATGTGCTGTGTGTCCATACATGGCTTGTGGCCAACCATAATAGCAACATTTATGGTGGGCAAATCTAATGTTGTCCTGGTTTCCATGAGACTCTGCTCATGGTAACTCCCTGCCACTTCCCCTATGGGGAAGCTATTGTTTTATAAGCTAACTTCCCCACAGCTTTATCCCCCCAAAAACTCCATGGGGTTGGTATCTTTGTTTTTTCTTGATAAAATTATAATTTAATAACGTTCTCCAAACAATTTTTCTTGGGTTTTAAAAAACCTTTGTATGTATTCCCCAGATTAAAATTACACTTAAAATTGGACTCTGGTTTGCTAAAATTTAAAAAGGTAATTTTTTAAAGGGCCCAGAAAAAATCATGGGATCTGTTTAGGCATACAAGAGTAAAAAGGGAAAAATACTAACTTACATTAAGCATGTTAAATGCTTGTTTATTAAAGATTTTACAAACCATTTAGCATTTTCTTTCCACTGAAACATTATGTGATTGTATGGCTTATCACAAAAGAAAGTAAAACAAAATATACTGGAAAGTTTGAGACTGTAAAATAACAAAATGTAAAAAAAAGTTTACAAGATCCCAAAATTAATTTGGGAGCTTTAACAGAAATTTAGCTGGTAAAAGCTGTTTTGTAAAAGTTCATACAACCATATTAAGTTGCATTGTTGGTTTTAAACCTGTGCTAGGTGCCATTAAACATTAAACTATGCTTTATTATTTCATCAGAATTCATATCCAGCATTAAATCCTTACAGATGCAAACATTTGTAGATATATCATCTGACAATCTTAAAAGTGTTGGTATGATTTAAAACTTTTCTCTGTCACTTTTTTTTATCTAAATTTCCAACTCTAGAAGTATTCAGGCTCTTCAGCATCTGATTTCTTCACTGTAATCAACAGCCAGTCTCAAACTTTGTCAATCCAAATTTATTTGCTAGACAGATTCTGAGCATCTGGCTTGAAGTTTTTTTCATTTTGAAAACTGAAAAATGTGAAAATATACAAGAAAACAACAGTCAAATTAAATGATGTGTATTTTTGGCACGGTGCGTAGTGTAGACGTGGAGCATGCGCACCATATACAGAGGCTATGAATCCTTGAAGCAGCCATCAGTGCCTGACCCTTTGTTGCATGTCTTTCCCCCTTTGCTTTCTGCCCATTTCCTATCTATTTACTGTGAAATAAAGGCCACTACTGCCACAAAAAATACAGTGTATTTTGGTTTGCGTAGACAGTTACTTCCTATATCGTACTTGGTTGGTTGATGCTATAATAAGAAAAAAAAATAAAACCAAAACGAACAGCACTAAATTTAGCATTGCTTACCATTGACGTATAGTCAAAATTGTAAGACTTTCCATTTTTGCACTGTTTTTGATGGGGCTTCACAATTCTTTCAACAGAGATTTACCATCAAGCTTTCAGTATGTGTCCTTTTTGTCTCTGACACCATCTTCAAACCTCACTGAGCTTGACTGAACACAGTGACATGTGTTCCCAAACATAAGTGTAAATCCTTGAACACTTTCCGTGAGCTTCATCCTTCATGAGATTTTCATGCGTACCACAACACATCTTGTGCAACAGAGCTGTCAAATAAGGAAGCAGGTCTTCATCGTGCCACCTTTGTCACCGTGGCTTTACTACTGTAGCAGTTGAGCGATAACACAAAGGAACATCACTGAAACATCAACACAGTGCCATCAGTGATCATCAATGATCACAGGTCATCATTTCACAACGGTTTACAAACCCACCCTTTATAGCTGCGTCCTCTACAGTATCCTGTCATCACCACCCATTTGTATACAAAAACAGAATCCTGATAGCCTCGGTGACTTCCTCTCTTTGGACTGTTTACATACCTTTCAGGTTGTTATTTATGTCATTTGCTGTTCTGCTTTTGCTGTCAATCATTGATGAACTGTCATAATATCCCTCTTATTTTACCCTCTTCTTCAGTTAGATGTGGAGTTTCTCTGCATTGAAGGTTTCACACACATCCCGGGTTCTCAAATTCTCTTCCAAAGGTCCAAATCTGATTTCTAGCTAATGTCTAAGGTCCAGAACAAGTAACAAGCAGACTCTTTTTCTTAAATTTGCAAATTAAATCGCACCTTATGCCAACAATTAGCATCATAAGACCCCACAATGTTTGGCTCAAAGAATGAGTACCCTAATTTTAGAATATATTAAGGTATTTTTATATTTTAACTTAAACTTTATCAGCTCAACTACTAACCATGCCTCTACAAATTAAGCAGGCTTCCTAAACACAAGATGGAAGAAAAATAAATAACTGAGCAAAAAACTGTAAGATCAAAACAACTGCGCAAAAAATTACAGATAAATCATACACATCAACCCTTTGTTAAAAAATGGTTGGTGCTGAATGTAGAACTCAAACCTGATCCCTTCTCTGCTTTATTCAAAATCCCTCCACTAAGATTATCTAACATCCCATTGTTAAAGTGCCGTTTACTTGCCTTTATAACTCTCTCAGCCAGGCGTCTTATACTCAACCTCCTTCGCATAATAGCTGGCTCAGGGAAGTTTTGATTCATGTCAAACTTAAATAATTTAGATACTCCCTTGCAGGTTCTTTGAAGATATTTAACAAGATCTGGTAACCTTTCTCAGAGTATTTAGATAATGCAGCTATCCATTCGGAAAGTGACTAGATACCCTCCAGGTCAGAAGCTTTTACACCGGTTGTTTAGGTTCTTATTATTGATGTCAACTGATTTTTTCTTATGAAAATTTTCCAATGTCGTTTAATCCTAAATTACTTCACTTTCCATCTCCAATATGTTTTTTTCTTTCTTCTGTATATGAACAAAATGTTAATAAAAAGATTTATTTAAAAAATGGAAGTGTCCTTCTTTAATAAGCTGCCTAAACCTATAGATCCTAGAAATGCTCAATTTTTCCAAATTATTTCTTTAAAGGTTTTAGTCTTGCAATTTTAGGAATTCTGTCATTTTTGTGAGTAAAATCATTGTTTAACCTAAAAAATTATCTAATTAGTCCAAAAAAAGTTCTATTTTATTATTTGTAGTTAACTTCTTGAAAATGTACCTGTCAGTTCTAATCACTTTCACTGTGTTGTACCTAACCCAATAATATTTTTAGAAAATTTTTTTAGGCATAGCAAAAACCAGTTTGCTGCACTGCGCTGGTGTTTTTCCTGTTTGACTGTCGATTGAGCTTCAGCTGACTGAGCAGTAAACATAAGGTGTCGGCTGGGTCCAGAATTAATTGTTGTTTGGCCCCGATATGCGTCAGAGTCTGGACCAAACTGGAATGAAAGCCACTAAAAGATTATTTCTTTTGAAATTATGGAAGCTAGGGTCTAAACAGTTACAAAACCTAGGTTAAAAAAAGAAAAACATGCTTAATTGTTCAAACAAACCAGTGGAGTCTTACAGAGTGAGGAGTATAGTTTCACATAAGCCCTACACTTTTTTTAAATTAAAAACACTTCTCATTTGCTTTAATAGAGAGAATTGATCTAAAAACTGATCTCTTGTGATATGTATAAATACACAATCCATAAAAATGCTTTTGCTTTTTTTAATTACATGCACGGTTCTGCTGACATTGTTTGTCCTGTGAAATATGGAAATGTGTCTTAAATTAATACAACCAAATATAGGTAAAGAGTTTGAAAAGTACTTGTATATATGCAATAGGTTAGAGCAGAGAGCTTGGTCCATATTGACATGATAGCATCACACAGATGCTGGAGATTTGTCTGCTGCACATCCATGATGCGAATCTCCCGTTCCACCACATCCCCCAAATTGTTTTTATTTGGATTGAGATCTGGGACTCTGGAGGCCATTTGAGTACATGAACCCTTTTCATGTTCAAGAAAACCAGTCTGAGATGATTCCTGCTGTTTTGACATGGCGCGTTATCCTGCTGGGAAGTAACCAAAGGAAAGATGGGTACTATTTTGGTCATAAAGGGATGGAAATGGTCCGCAACAATACTCAAGGGGGGGGGCTTTTTTTTTGGGGATTGACATGATTGCTCTATTTTAAAAAGGGGTCCAAAGTGTGGCCCAAAAAATATCCCCACCCATTACCACCACCCCCAGCCCTGAAACTGTTTTATACAAGGGAAAGGGGGAACCATGCTTTTAAAGTTGTTTACGCCAGATTCTGACCCTACCTCCGAATGTTGCAGCCGAAATCTGAAATCATCAGACCAGGCAACGTTTTTACAAATATTCTATTTTCCCCAATTTTGGGGGAAACCGTGCGAATTTTAGCCCCATTTTCCCGTTTTCAGCCCCTAAAGATTTTTGGGGTTTTTTAGTTACTGGTTTTCCCCTTTCTATCAGCTTGAAAACCAGTCTGGGCCATTCTCCCCCTTTACCCTTTTGGCATCAACAAGGCATTTTTGCGCCCAAGAAATGCTGCTCACTGGAATTTTTTCTTCTTCGGACCATTCTCTTAAAACCCTAGAGATGGTATTGCGTGAAAATTCCCAGGGAGATAGCCAAATTTCCCGTTCAGTTTCAGTTTTCAGTTTTTCCCCCTTTGATGCCCCAGTTTTGAACTGCAACAAGGGGGTTTTGGCCAGTCTGTATGCCTAAAAAGCATTGGGGGGGGGTGCCATGTGATTGGCTGATTAGAAATTTGCGTTAATGAGAGGTTGGACAGGTGTACCTAATAAAGTGGCTGGTAAGTGTAGCTGTTTTATTTTAATTTTCCCTTTTTTTAACCCGATTTTCTTTCAAAGGGTTTTTGCAAAAACATTTTTTTGGTCGTTTTTTTGTTGGGGAAGGGTTTAAAACAAGCAAAAATTTTTCACGGGTTTCCCTTTTTCTTTGTACGCCCGTGCCTTAAAGGGGATGTTAATTATTGAAGAACTATGTTATGGCTGTGTCTCAACTACCTTTTTGTATAAATATCTTGCCATAGCGATATAAACTAAACAGATAAATAGGATTACACAGTCTCTGGTACCTTCGTCCTTGGGACAGTCTGTGTGCGAGTGTGAGGTGTGTGTTTATGTATCAGCCAGGCTGAAGCCAACCAACAGATGGACATTTTGAATAAATAAATGGTGTGCACAACATGATTGCTTTCTCTCTCTCTCTCTCTCTCACGTACACACACATTTTCTCCTTCCCTCCCCCTGCTTCTGTGCATGGCTACATGAAGGCCTAGTCATGAGCTGACTCTGCTTTCAAAAGCCTTTTTTCTGGCTTGGCAACAGAACAGATCCAATCATGTCTGAAGGTCAAGAAGTTAAAAAGCTTTGAGTTGCTTCTTGTTTCTCTCTGGAAAATGGAAAAATGGAATACAGGCTATATAAAAAGGAAATATTCTAACCCAAGGAAATTATTCTGCAAGTAAACACTGACTTATTTTAATGGAGACACATGGAGCTAGCATAAAACACGGATCAACAACGTGAATGTCTACATAGACATGGTAAGAAATAAATGGCAGCTTGCTAGGACGGTAAATTGAGTACATTGTTGAAGCTATTTTATAGTCTGCTGTTGTAATAAAAATAAAGTATGCTTTCTATTCATTCTGGGATTTAAAAATATTCTGATCCAGCCTTTATCATGTAATAAAAACATTTCAATTTAACCTCCAGTGCACAAAGGCACAACAGTCAAAATGGAAAAAGAAGTTACATGTCAAAAACCTACATATTTAAAAAAGAGACAACTAATTTTAACCCACTAACTTTTACTTCAGTATTTTGTCAAATGATTTTTCTTAATGCTTTCTTGTTAGGTTGGTTAGGTTCTGTTTTGATATTGTTCCATGTGTTTTCTGCATTATCAGCCTTTAAACTCAGTTTGCTTTAGTTCATTACTGTCAGCTGTCAAATTTTCAAATAATTACACTTACCTGTTCTTTGCTCTAATAATCTCTCCTCCAAGGATTAATGCTTCCTGTTTTTTTCCACTCTTTTTCTGATTGTGCTGTTCTTTATCTCTTTATACCTGGTGTTCCTGTTTTTGTCCCCATTTTAATGTTTTTGTAAGCTTTATATCTAAACTCTATCACACAATGATTATACCCTCCTACTGCCTGTGTTCGGGTCCATTACAGCAATAGGATAAAGTAACTATTACATATAACTACTGTAGGGCTTTACTTAAAACAGAAAAAAAACAAACTAACCTTTTAAAGCTATTTTACAACTGCCTCCCTATCTTTCAAGTCATATTATTTCTCTCCAGTTAACTAATTAATGTGAACAAACTGATCAACAGCCTGTGTCAGTAAGATGCATGCTTTACAGCCAGGTGAGCTATAGGGAGTATCATGTATTCTTGAGAAATACACAAAAAGCTTAAAACACCTTTCATTTGGAATGTTCTTCTAGTCTGCTTGACAAACATGGCTTGATTGGAAGCATTTACTTTCATTTTTCACTTGGGACGGCTGTGGTATGAAAAGTGAACCTTCTAACATGGCAGAGTGCTGCAATTATTGCTGTACAACTGTAAGCATGTCCCATTTCTACAGAGGAAATCCAGATTTTATCTCATTTAAACCATCCTTTGGCTTGTTGGTTATCTGTCTGAAATATATTGCCTTATCCACAGCTATTTACCTTGTGTGGCAGACAGTTCCTGAAAGTCAGTTACTAGTTCCAAACTTCTTTCACTTTAGGGTGCATTTTGTTTTTTGTTTTCCTTCCAAAGTCAAGAAGACAAACGATATGCCTTCTTTTGTCCTCAGGTAGTCTTTATGGCTTTATATTTTACAAACCTGTGCCGTCTTAATTTTTTGCAATGACAGGGCAATGCAACTCAGAAATCAGACATGCTACGTTGATCTACAAAGTAATTTTGGGAAATAGACTGAATATGAACAAAATACCCCTTCAAAATGATTGTATTGAGCGTGTACAACCTTGATACAATACATATTTAAAAAAAATTATGTGTCTTTTTTAAGATCATTATGTTTAATACGTGTTTTTTTTTTTTTAGGGTGTTTGGGTATTAAAAGTCCATAATTAGGTTTACATATACAATTAGATTAAAAACATCATACTAAATAGTTTAGACATTTTAAAACATCATGGTTGGAGTATAATAGGACATAATTCAGAGTCAGGCTTACAAATGTTAAAATGCATGGCTGGGATTTGTTGTGACATGAACGATCTGATGTCGATAAGACAAGTATGTAAAATAAGATGTTTTCAGCTCACAATTTCAGAGCCTTTATTGTGATTTAGAGTACATTTTTGCAAAAAACTCAGAACACGTTTTGGAATGCACTGAAGTTGTTAATGAAGTCTAATCAGATTGTGGGGTCATCAGAAGCATAACTAGTACAGTTTGAACAACAAGCCCACCAGTGTTATGATGAAGGGTCTTATGCAAATCAGAAAGTCTTGCATTTTTTTCTAAATTAATAACACATTCAAAGCCCAGGTTCTGCTTTCAATCTGCATGGTACTTCTGAGTGAACTGATTGAGAAAATACATTTGGACAGCTTGATTTCCAGTTTTAGGATACAAACTGACAAGAATGCGCACTTCATGAGTCCTATAATGCTTTAGTTACTTTTTTTTACATGCTTTATTTAACGTAAAGCGTTGTAAGCATATGTTTAATTGTTTGCTATTTGTTACATAGTTGGGTGTTATTAAAGTCTTTTTAACCATGACATACATTATATTAGGGTTTACTATTTTATTACTATTACTATTTTACATATTTAAACATTGTAACCTAATGCAAAATGCAAAAAATGTTTTTTTTTTTTCAGCTTTTCACAAACAAAAAAATGCCTGGTCCCACTACATGTAGCTGTGTGGACAGTTCATTCTGTCTCAAGCGATGGGGTTAACAATTATTAAAGTTTGTGTGTCGGTGTGTGTGTGCCTGTGCGCAGCGGGGGGAACTGCCCAGATTAACATTCCTGGGGGAATTTTAACACTCAGGGCGACAAATTTGCAACACCGTTCCCCCTCGTGCGCCTACTGTGTGCTAAACCCAGGACCCACGTTTAAGGGAGGTCATCTGGAAAGAGCAAGAAGAAAATCCCATGTTCCCTGAAGGCTCCACTAAAGAGAAGACAGAGGGGTATGCATGAGCGTGTGTAGTGCAGAGGAATCAGGCAGCGGTGGGAGGAAGAGATATGTGTTTCAGTCTCCCTTTTCCCACAAACTGAAACAGAGTGCCTGCCATTGTTTTGATGCAAGCAGCAGTGAGGGGAGGAGTGGATGTCAGAATATAGATGAATGCTTTTTTTAGGCAACTATTTCCATGGCTCTAAAAGCTGAAAATGTATGCTTAGACAATCAGGTTTTCTAAAGTTAATATTTTACATTTTTGTGACTTGTATAAAGAGGTTTGGTGGTTCAAACTATGTAAAAGATTTTTAACTGGAATTTTAAATATTCTAGTTAATTGATTCCAAAGGCTTCTTGAAATGGATTTCATAGTTGGGCAGTTGTTAGCACTGTTGCCACTCAGCAAAATGAACTCAGCAAAATGATCTGGGGTTCAAATTTCAGCTATTGCCTTTCTGCATGTAGTTTGTATGTTCTCTCTGTGTATGTGTGGTTTTCTGTCAATGTACTTCAGCTTCATTCTACAGTCCATAAATATGCATTTAAAGTTAATTGGTCTCTCTAACTTGCTGTTATCTGTGAGTTTATCCATACATCACGGTTGTCTGTTGCAAGAGATAAGCAACAGCACAGTCACCTGAAAAACATTTTAAGGCATGCCAGTAAAACAGTATTATTAGGGTAGATTAACCATATTTGTTGCTCAAATAAAATGTTATAATCAACAGGGACAAAAGAAAAGAAATGATAATCTATTCTGCATATTACGATCTGAGCCCACATCCCTCAGCATTAGCCATTGTGCGGTAGAGAGAGTGTATAGCATTAAATTTACTTGCGGCAAATGGCCGCTCACACTGAGGCAGGGTCTACTTCTGGTTTTTATCCTGTTAAAGGTCCTGTTAAATTTTCTTTCTACTGTCAACACATGCCTGCTCAGGGTAAGAGTTACCTTGATGCAATCAACTGTCCACTGTCTATACATGCTTGTTCAGGAAAAGGAATTGCGGCAAAGTCAGTGACTTGTTTCAATTTGCTGTGTTTCCTTAGATACAAAACTTGTCAGTAATATGGCATAATAGGTTTATTGAATTGTTTTATAATTCAGACAGAATTGTACATTGTGCATGTAATTAACTGTGATTCTTTCAAGATACATGGATTGAATCGACTATATATTCATGTGTATACTGGATCTGTTGTTCTGTCTTGTAAAGTGCCTTGAGACGATGTTTGCTGTCAGTCGGCGCTTTATAAACAAACAGAATTAAATAAAAGTCCTGGGAGCATAGATGTCTGATGACCTCACCTAGCCGAAGAACATTACTGTGATCATAAAACAGGTCAGAACAGAGACTGCTCTTTCTTACCCTCACAACATTGTATATAGCTCAACTTGAGAATATGTCGCAGCTGCAATATGGTGGACAGGTTGGCCCTGCAAGGCATAGTGAGGGCAGCTAAAAAGGTCAAAGGAGTGTCCCTACCTTCTCTCTGGGATCTGTTTCAGAGATGCTGCAGGAACAAGTTTCTGAACATTGTCAAAGACTTCTTACACCATCTCCATGAACATTTTGAATTGCTGTCATTCAACAAATAGTACCAAAAGCAGAATCAACAGACTGCTATACAGTTTTCTGTCTCAAGCTGTTAAAGTGCTGAAGTGCCATTAAGATTATGCCCTTTACATTATTTCACACTTTTATCTCGTTTTAATCGTGTTTACACTAATCTGTTTAATGAACCTGGACAAACTTATAGTTGTGTTAGATAGTGTTTACTTTACAATGAGACGACAATAGTTTTGTTTTTACCAAAAAAATGCTAGAACCATAAACTGATTTGATTTATTCAAGGCATCTAATGTAAAATGCATAATTTGTGTGTTTTTTTGCATGTATAATGCAAAAAATGCAACATAGTTTTGCCACTAAAATAAATGAAACCAATGATTATTATTTCAGTCTGCTTGTATAACATTGTATTCATTAACTATCACCCCCAATTGTCTTATGTGGCTTGTTAATAAATTAAATGTACTATAATTTGATTACCCATCTCTTCAGTGAAGCTGAAATCTGCAGATAAATGTGTTGGATGTGACCATTAGGTTTGTGTTTGTGTTAACCTTCAAAGCTTATCTTTTAGATTTTCTCATGAGAACTAGAGCAGGTGTGTGGTGGAAAACACCAGTATCATCAGCTCCACACCGGAAAACCAGGATATCTAAATCATAAAGAGTGATGTTGTTAACCAAACAGATAAGCACTCTTCTCCCACAATCATATCATACAGGATCATGACACAGTTAATTCTCACATTTATGAAAACAAATGAGGGTGAACTTATATTGTTTATTCATTCATTTTCTCAGATGTTATGGTGTTTTTGTTTTTGAGGCTACATTATGGGAAGAAACTTGTCCCATCAGAAACTGAATTTGAATTTCTCAGACTGAATCTGTATTTGTGTAATTTGAAGATAAATGCATTGATTTGAAACTGAATTTAATGGTTTGAAACTGAAATTTTTGGTTGAAACTGAATTTATTGGTTTGAAAACTGAATTTAATGGTTTGAAACTGAATTAATTTGCATTGAAAATGTAATGTACTTTGTTGTTTTGAAAATTCAGTTTGCCTACTTTCACTTTCATTTCTAAAATTCAATTTTAAGTTCTAAAATTCAATTTTAAGTTCTAAAATTCAGTTTTTTGTGTCACACATCCGGGTCCTTGAGGATAGCCTTAGATTAATCACACACAGATTCATCGCTTACGTTTCACATCAGGTTAAACTTCCTTTACGGCATTTTGAGCTGGAGCAGTTCAGCATACATGAGCTTAGCGGATGTCCATCACCAAGTCAAATGACCATCTATAAGAAGCCATGTAAACAAATGATGGTCAAACAGCAACACTTATGCTACCTGTAGCTATTAGCTAAACATGCCAGATCAGCATGGTGTGGCCTGTGTTATGTCGGTTTGCGTTTCCCCTGCCTTAACCTCAGCGAAACTTATATTGCCTAGCAACAGTGATAGCGTGAAGCACAGAGCTGTGAAGCCGAACAAATGGAGCCCTGATGGCTTATTTTCTTGTTTTATAATCTTGTTCATTATTCAGCAATTTAAATTGTTAAAGTTTTGTGTTCATAGATAAAAAAAATATAAAAATCTATTTGTAAAAATGTAACAATTTAAACACTAACATATTAACTTTAGGAACAACGTTTAAGTCACTTTATTTGTAGAGCATAAAAATAAAAGCACCAAACATCAACATTAGATATCATCTGACTGAATTATATCTGTGATTAACTTCCATCCATTGGGGAAACCCAGCAGGAGCTTGAAAACAACGTGCCGGGAGTCAGCTGTTCTCTCGGGGTTCATCAGCACCTCCCTCAACCCCCCGGTCAGCTGTGCGCTGGCGAGGCGAGCTGGCTGTGAGCCCGGTGTCAGGGCAGCAGAAGCGGACATCTCCGAACACGTCGGAGCACGTGTGGAATTAAGAGAAATCTAGATAAACCGAGCAGATATTTCAGGTTTACACAGCTACATTCTAGTCTAAAAACAAATTCATTTTGTTTCACAGAAAGCGCAATATATGCAACTTTGTTCACAGCTTTTCCCTCTCCTCCAGGCTTTGCTACTTCTGTTAGCACAATTTACTTTGACCCACAATGAATCATGGGATAGGGTGGCCCACGAAGGATACACCGGACCCATCCTTCATATCTGGGGAAAAGAAGGACGCATTTGTCGGCCCTATTTAGAGGAGCCTGCGAAACTGTAGACTTCATTGCCTCACAATGACCTAATAGGCCAACAAATGCGTCCTTCAAAGAATGCAGCCCCTCAATTTGGACACACCAATAGTGAATGACATCCGTGAATCGATGAATCTGTGTTTGATTAATCTGTGGCTTCAAGGACCCGGATGTGTGACACAAAAAACTGAATTTTAGAACTGAAACTGAATTTCAGAACTGAAAGTAAAAGTAGTGAAACTGAATTTTCAATTCAACAAAATGCATTTTCAGAGCAAATTAATTAAATTTCAAACCATTAAATTCAGTTTCAAATCAATGCATTTATTTTCAAATTACACAAATACAGATTCAGTCTGAGAAATTCAAATTCGGTTTCTGATGGCACACGTTTCTTCCCATACTACATCAGCAATTCGGAAAGTTGGGGTACATAGCGATCTGCTCAGATCAAATGCAAAGATACCTACACCTAGAAGACTACTTCGAAAAAAAAAGGAGTACTTACATCAACATGAGCCAACGTACATGCAAATCCACACTCAGATACACGTGCAAGTACTACACTTAACGAATCATCCTGTTTTGAGCACAGATGGTTCCCTTTCAAAGCTTACTCTAACAGCTGCGGTTAAATGGTTAAAACAGCAGGTTATATTGGAGTTTGTGTGGATATTTATGAGCCTTGTTGCTGTAGCACCGAGGCTGGAGATAATATAGTCTGTGTAAGGCTGTTGGTCACAGGGGTCCTGCAGTGGCCGTGTGACATAGAAAAGAGTGACACGTCAGTGATGAAAACAGTCTACTGTTTTAGGTGGCCATTCAGAATTTTTGTTTGATTGTTAAATGTATTTTAGTGTACTGTGCAAGGTAGAACCAGAGTTAAGTCAATAGATATAAATAAAAACTTGTAAAAATACTATTCAAGCTTTAAATTTACTCTTATTTACCTCTCTGTTTTACAGGTTGGGAGAGAGACAGTGAGAGAGAGAGAGTATACACTAATATACCCATGCGCACATACGCACCTGTCCAAACATGGGCTGTGTCAGAGCAGTGTATGCACACTGCATGACTGATGGGACATTCATTATCTGGCCCAGACAGTGAACTAGAGAAAAGCAAACTGTGAGTGGAGTTGTTCTCTGAACTCTTTTAGTCATTTCTTAGAATTTGGTTTTATTCTTGAACAGCAAATATGTGGTCACCTTTTTTAATGGTATGATGTCTTAAAACTATAAATGAATTTAAGAAAAAGCTGACTGACTTGCAATGATGCATCAAACAGTGAATTCAAATCTTCAGAAAAAATAAAATGGGCAAATTAGACTTAATAATTTTGGATTGCATTGCAAAAGTTCTCCCTTGTATGTATTGAGCTTTTCTTCATTTGTTTCACATTTTAACCTAAAACCTTTTGCAAATTGAAATCATGAAATGTGTGTCATGCATTTGGTTTTAGCTCCTGTTACTCTGGTACCCCTCAATAAAATATAGTGCAACCTGTTGCCTTCTGATCTTCTAATCTGATTAGTAAACAGAATGCATCTTTGCGAAATTTAATTGCAGTATAAATGTAGCTGTTCTGTGAAGGCCTCGAAGGTTTGTTTGGGAACTTGGCTAAGGGATAAAGTTGTGGAGAAGTTTAAAGCGGGGTTGGTTAAACAAAAAGCAATCAAGCTTTGAACATCTCATGGAGCACTGTTCAATCCATCATCAAAAAATGGAAAGAGAATGGCACAACTGCAAACTTACAAAGATCAGGTGGTCCACCTAAACTGACAGGTTGTCTGACAGAAAGGTGAGCAGTAATCAGAGAAGTAGGTAGTCCGTAAAGGGACATAGAAGGGGAAATAAACAAAGAAACTCTCTCGTGCACACCAGATACACATGCGCATCTGCACCTCCCCACAAAGCTCAATTTTTACGACCTTGTACGTGGTGACAGACAATAAACTGTTCGGCGGGAAGAAATCTTCACATCAAACTGTTTTATATGTGACACCAAGCTGATAAGGGTTGAGCCTGCGCCACACTGACAGATGTGTGGTGGATTGAGAAGAAATTGAGCTAAGCGCCCAACTAGCTCATCAAACTTGCTACTATATGTTCAGAACTATTTAAAATGTTTCTCTTTGTCCATCACCTTCACGTCCTTCACCAGTGTATTGTATTCCCCTCCTTCGTCCCTAGTCTAAGTTAATAGCCTTATATACCGTCTTCTTTTCTTGAGTTTTACTAAAGCTACAAGGCAAATCAGCTCTTCGTCCTCGTCCAATGACACCATGTCAGAAAGTGTTGGAAATGTAGGAATTTGTCACAAGAAATTTAGGAAATTTGTCTATGAAATCTCAAACATCCGTGGAAAGTCCACATGGAGTCCACGGTACACTCACAGTATGCCAGATTCTGTGGGAGCCTTTGGAGTCACCAGTTAACCAAACTTGCATGGTTGTGTTCAGAGGGAGGAAGCCTGAATTGCCTGAGTGAACCCCCAATCCATACTCTGGGGGACCAGACTGCAAAGATCTTCACAGCTCAGCTCCAAACCTGTTTGCCTTTGAAACAATGGTACTAACTTTCACACAACCATTATCCTGCATTATGCTGTAATCAAATACTGATATAATTTACACACCAGGTGTTAAGGTTTAATTTCATTTTTTTAATTTGATAAATACAATAAAGACGTTCACTTGCTCATGTTATTTGGGCAACCCTCTCTTGCATGAACTAAACCGTTGGTGTGACAGCGACTTGTGAGACTGCTGTACTTATTCTACAAATATGTAGCTTCTCAGGCTTTTCACAAAAAAAATTGAAAATGATGTGGACAAAAACATGTCAGTGAGGGGGAAATTTAATATTTCTATTCACAGCCAGATAGAAGCAGCTAAATTAAAGAGGCCTGCTTAATGGACCAGCAAAGTGAAATTACTTATAGCACGTATATTATGTAATACGTATAGCAAATAAATAATATGATAGCTTTACACATTACCTGTCAATATTTCAGCTTATTTGTCTAAGGATAAAATGTAATTTTACCAAATACCAATTATGATACAGGGATGCTGGCAAGAACTGGGCTGTCCTTGATTGAGTCATCAATAATGCTTTAGCTCTTGCTAACGTCATCATTATGTCATTAATTCACCATGCTTGTTCCTATTGATTCATGCAGTGCAATAGACAAACAAATGTTTTTAGGTATGTAGGCTAAGTGAATGCAAGTCCATGATGGATCAGTTCCAACAGATGTGCAAGCTAAGAAAACGGCCAGAAAAGCTGTCAGGGAACTGCATCAATCATGTTTAATTTCCTTTTCTTACATTTTATCACTTAACCATTTATGTACACTGTAATTAAGACAAAAATAAAAATATATGTATATATAAATTTCAGTCAGTCAGTCATTTTCTACCGCTTATTCCATAGTGGGTCGCGGGGGAGCTGGTGCCTATCTCCAGCAGTCTATGGGCAAGAGGCGGGGTACACCCTGGACAGGTTGCCAGTCCATCGCAGGGCAACACACAAACAGCCATGCACACACTCATTCATACACCTAAGGGCAATTTAGAGTGACCAATTAACCTAACAGGCATGTCTTTGGACTGTGGGAGGAAGCTGGAGTACCCGGTGAGAACCCACGCATGCACGGGGAGAACATGCAAACTCCATGCAGAAAGACCCCCGGCCAGGAGTCGAACCCAGGACCTTCTTGCTGCAAGGCAACAGTGCTACCAACTGTTCCACCGTGCAGCCCTATATAAATTTATTTTCCTTAAAAAATGCAGTCTTGTGAATAATAACTATGTGTTTTTATGCTACTTTAGGCCTTTAATTCATGCTTGTACTATATTTTAATTAGCCCCAGAACCTTAGCAGTGATGTACCCTTTGATCTTCACAGACAACAAAAACCTCTTGCCTGTATGGTTAACTGTTAGCATTTTTCTCTTAGTACTTTTAAAAGGTCTCCCCACTTAGTATACCAAAGAATGTCATATGATAGTCTGAGAATGACTTCAAGGTCATCCTAGTTCAACCAGAATGTCAATTTTCCACCTGCTACCTTCTGCAGGTAAGATGTTAAAAACCTCTAACAACCACTGAAATGTCAACCACGTCCCTCACTGGTCCTTGTGCTGTTCCTTTTACACCGTCAGAACATATAGGCAATAGAAAAGCTGACATAAAATAAAGGTTAACTTTAAGACTATAGTGTAACAAAGACCAAAGTCCGGGTTGGATCCATGGGTGTTTACCTGTGTTAAACTCAGCCTAGACTTTGAAGAGCAGATGGCTTTAAGCATGTTCAATTTCCACTTTTGAAAGTGATTTTTATTTTCCACCTCTTTGTGTGAAAAATTTGACTTTCCATGATTTGTATCTGAATGGAGTTAAGCTACATTCCTTCTTCTGTTTACATGGGGATTGTGTGCCATATGTCCATATTGTTTTGGGCTTTGGGGTTTTTGTCTCTGCTGTGGTTACGTCTTACAATATCTCCACTAATGACTTTAACTTTGGTAGCAGAGTGTGATTAGGTGTTGAAATTGCTCTTAGAGATTTGCAAATGGATCCCAGAGATATTTAGAGGCAATCTCCACAGATTTAAGTGTGGAGAAACTTTAAAAAGCATTGTTAATAACTATAACACAATGTGCTGCAATTACAAAAAAAACATGAAAACGGAATAACAATTGGGATTAAGTTGAGTGTTTTTTGATATTTTTCAATACCTATGCATCCTCTGATATACAGTTTTGCTAAGGGATACATTTGTATGTTCTGACCATTGGTTTTAATGATTTTATTAGTCTGAAACTATTTCACATGGTTGGTTGAGCGAATATTATGCAGCCTTGAGTCCTGAAACAAATGCAATAAAACCCAGGAACATGACTTGTAGAAACAAGCATGTGATAAATGTGTCACCAGTAAACCAGTTCATGAGTCCTGTGAACTGGTTTACATCCTTGTACTCATTAAAGCCAAGAATGTAAAAGAAGGTTTTGTGGTTGTTTAGGAAGGGGGCCCCTGTGGAACTGCCTGATTACAACGCTGTTTTTCAACAAGCTGATTAAGGCAACACTTATTTTAGAGTATGTGTTTATTTTTGGTGAGCAAAATAAAACAGCTCTATTCAGTTTATCCTATATTAATAAAAAAAAAAAATACCTGGAATTTAACCTATATACCCGGTGTAACAATGTGCATATATTTTATTTGGGTAGATCTTTAAAAATAAAATTATATAAGCAGAGGTGGAAAGAGTACTGAAAATTTGTACTCAAGTACAAGTACTGTTACACTGCTTAAATTGTACTCAATTACAAGTAAAAGTACTGATGTTAAAAAAGTACTTAAGTAAAAGCATAAAGTACTCTTCTCAAAAACTACTCAGAGTACTAATTACTTTTTAACTGGTGGATGTTTTATTGCATCGTCAATAGAAGGCATTTGGTTCAATTCACTTGTATTTATCTACGTTCAAAGCACATTTCTCTGATGAACAAGGTATAGAAAAATTGCACAAAGGAAACTGTTTTGTAAAGAAATGTAGACATAAAGCAGACATTTTGAACCTGCATAGAACAGTTTAAATGTTTCCCAATACACTGCGAACAACGGGCAGGCTAGTGTCATATTAGCTGAGACATACTAGCCTTTCTTTGACATTTCACTTTCTGAACCTTTTGTTCAGTTTCAGCAAGAGCTGGTTTTCTAAGTTTACAGAGTCTATCCGGCTTCGTTTGGCTGTGAAGAGTAGACCAGCGCAGCTAAAAAGTCGTTCACATGCAGCAGAGGCAGGCAGGGCTGTGTTCAGCTTAAGAGAGAGCTTTTTAATGGCTGTGAAGTTAGTGCAGCAGCTCCATGGTGTCTGTGGCACAAGCAAGATAACCATCAAGCTCAATTGGACTTTGAAGCCTTTTGCAGATTGGTCTGGAGAAGAAATCATCTTCATCAGATGACTCTTTTTGCTGATCTGAACTCTCTGAATGCTCCGTCGTTTCAAGATGTTGTTTGATGTATGTCAAGGCTGTAATTACAAGTATATAGCACAGTTTGTTTATTTTAATTTCAGTGAATAATCCTGAACACAAAAACTTAAACCAAGCTAATTTCAAAAAGAATTTTTTGATAGTAAGGACAGACCTTTCAATAACTGACAACCTAAAAATTGTGCTTGAAAAGGTTTAGATCCCCTCCCATTACAGAAAAGGCTTAAGTCGCAATAGTAATTCAAATGACAAGAAACTGAAAAAAGTAATAAATGAACGTTTGCTAAATTATAATTTAGTAAAATAAAATATTGATTTTCAATTTTTGTTTAAAAAAAATCATTTTAAAAAAAACAAACAAAACAAAACTGTCCCAGACAAATTAGAGCACCTTGCTCATGAGCAGTGGACCAACATGCCTGTCAACAGGTGCAGAAGTCTGATTGGATGTTTACAGAAAACACCTGATTGCAGTGATTGCCTCAAAGTTTTGCTCAATAGCATTTTAGTTTCAGGAGCCCCCATCATGTTTGCTTGTTTTATTTATTTTTTAAATATTTCTGTTGAACCCACAGTACAAAATCAGTGTCATGATTTTTATCAAATTTCTATTTATTACTCTTTTGTCAATTTCAACTTATTTCAGTAACAGCTGATTTTTTCCTTCTTTAATGGGAGGGCATGTAAACTTTCAAGCACAACTGTAATTAGGTGAACCATGACTGAGATGTTATAAAGTATACTCACTTATACATGTGTTCAAACACAACAATACACAAAACGCAATTGTATGAATCTTTGAAAAAACTCTGCCTTCCCCAGCCTCTATTACATCGGCTCTGTCAGTCCAGAAGTCTTGAACTTGGGTAAGAAGACTGCAGCTGCAGCCAACTCTGGATCCTTCATCATGGGCCCCCAAATCGCTTTGAATGCCATTTTGCAGGGCTCTGATGAGTGGCACGCATGTCTTGCTTGATGTCTCTAGGCTGCCAAGTTTGGTCAGTAGTTGTTCAATACTGGTAGCAACCATCCCATGAAGGCAGAAAAACTCAGACTGGAGGATGTTTGAAGCTTTCACCAGTGGCTTCATGGTGGTAAAAGTACTCCCTTTAAAAGAATGCAACTTCAGCAGGACTCAACCTGTGAGATAAAACAACAAAACCCCACCGTGACAAATAAATATTGCAGAAACATTTGACATTGTTTTGTTTGGCAGACCTATTTGCTGAATAAAGACAGGTGGACTTGAGCAGCTGTTTCAAGTGAGAGCCTTGTTTTTTTTTATTTCTTTAAATTATTTGCGCTCTTGAATGAATTTTTCCCACATTACTAATGTGATGCAAAAAACTGTAAAAAAAATTCTAAACTCTGAATAATTTTTTGTGTTCTTATTAATTATTAAGAGACTGTTCATGTTTTCAACTGTCCATTAAGGAAAATGCACAGAAATTTGCAACCAAATTGGTAGGTGTCCAATTTTACTCACATTTTTCACTTTGAACTCCTTTCCAAATGCTCCTGATGGATTTTTCTTCCCCTTCTCATCAATAATGCGTATTATCCTTTCAATGGCAAGGAGGTTGAATTCCACCGTGTTGCATTGGGACGAATGATCTGTAGCTTAACTTGTCCCCTACCACTTCATTTGCCAAATGAGACCGCCCCCGGGTTTTTTTCCAAATGGCCTGGCATTTTGCGAAGGTTGCACGGGAGAGCCTCTTTTAGGCGTCATTCATGCTCTCTGCCAGGGCAGCATCGGTTGTTGCCCCCAAGGTTAAGAAGGTGACATGCACATCGCTGATGAGGGCGGAGTTGATATTCCAAAACCAGAGTCCTTATCAAGGATTGCACTTGCATCATGGTAGTCATAAAGGTCAATCAGGTCAAGAGCATCTGGGTCAGCTTCTTCTTCATCTTCTTCTTGCATCATTTTTGTGCCCCAAAAATGTGAAAGACCTTGACGAAGTTGAATCCACTATCAGTTGTGGTTCTTACAACTTGGCCTCTAAACTTGTATTGGCCATGGACATCATCAAGAGCACTGGCAAGCATATCAAATGTGTGAGACCCTCTTAATCTTTTGCATGCTAGTGCTGCAGATCTTCTTTCCAGCGACTCTTCCTCTATCCAATGGCATTTTGACTCCAAAGGAAACTTTTCTGATGAGCTGACCAACAATCAGGTAGTGGTAGCCACAAATTTGGACTTTATCCTTGCTGCAACCCAAACGTCTTTTTTCATGTGATCAGCAGCTTCACAGATTCTGGCCACGGACAGTAGGTCTGGAGATGACTTTGGCTGAGGCTGTAATGTGGTAACAATTTTGTGAAAGCAGGCTGTTTCTACCACTGAAAATGGCTGTAGACCCTCACATATGAAATTGATGACAAGCTTGTCAACAGTTGCTTGTGGAACACGTTTGTTTGCAGCTCTCAACATCAGGTCTGGTAACTTAGCTTGTTTATTTGCTTTAGTTGCTGCCACAGTGATGTACTGCTCCATCTTCGATGGATGTTTCCTCTGCAGAGATGAATATGATCACACATCAGGTTCAAACATTACTTCATCACATTACTGTGAATAACACCAAAGGAAAACACATAAAAAAAAACATTCAACCAGAGTAACAATTTGAGCTAATCTTTGTTTGTTTAGCATTGTTTAAAGAGTGGTAAATTTGGGTAAATCTGGGTACTAAATGACTAAAGATTCAATTCATAATGTATTAAATAAGGCTTTCACGCACGCACGTTTCGCTAGCTCGGTCATCAGGTCAACCAATGGCAGCGACAATATCTGCAGACTTATCTTAGCCAAACAGCGTTAACACAGCAGTATCATATAAGTACAGTTCTAAAACATCTTACCGAAATGTGCTTTTTTAGATTAGACGCTGAAGTTTTATAAGCTGATATGATCGAAGCAGTCAAACAAAGTTTGCACTGCATCTGGACGCTGTCTCCTTTTTTCCCTCTGTACATGAAAAATTCCTCCAGGTACGGCCACGGGTTCTCGGACTTGTCCTCCATCTTTTCTTCATCATTTTCACTGTTTACAGTGTTGGCTTCTGTCTCCATTTTTGCCGTCCTTGCACTGCTTCTTTGCTCCGCTCTCGTATGTCACCTCCAGAAACCGGCAACTGCTGCTGCAGCGCAGCTGGGTTTTTTCTTTTTTTGTTTGTTTTTTTTCTTGCTGCAGCGGAGTTGACTTATAGCTATAAAGATGTGGATGAAAAGCAGGTGACAGGGAGGTGCAAATTATGGGCGTACTCAGTAGCAATTTATGATTTTAAAAGTAGCAAAGTAGATTACATGGTATAAATTGTACTCAAGTATGAGTAAAATTACACACTTTGAAAAAATACTCTTAAAAGTACAAGTACTTTAAAAATCTACTTAATTACAGTAACGTGAGTATTTGTAATCCGTTACTTCCACCTCTGTATATAAGTCTACCAGCCATTGAAGTTAAATTCCAGCTAATTTTAAAAATATAATAATTCAACAAAAGACACCTTCATGAGGACCACAAAATTGAGGCCTCGTCGGAGAGCACCTGGTAGCTGGGTTGCTCCTCGCGGGATCCAGCCGGGCCAAGCCCGAACGAAAGACGTGGGACCATCCCCCAGTAGGCCCACCATCTGCAGGGGGAACCATGAGGGACCATTGCAAAGAGGATTGGGCAGCGGACAAAGGTGGAGACCTTGGTGGCCCGATCTCCAGATGCTTAGGCTGGTTCTAGGGACGTGGAATGTCACCTTGCTGGGGGGGAAGGAGCCTGAGCTTGTGCAGGAGGTTGAGAGATATTGACTAGAAATAGTCAGGCTCACCTCCACGCACAGCGAGGGCTCTGGAAACTATCTCCTTGAGAGGGGCTGGACTCTCTTCTACTCTGGAGTGGCCCACGGGGAGAGGCGGCGGGCTGGGGTGGGTTTGCTTGTTGCCCCCCAAGTCAGGTGTCTCGTGTTGGGGTTTACTCCAGTGGATGAGAGGGTAGACTTCTTGCGCCTTCGGGTTGGGGAAAGGTCTCTGACTGTCGTTTCGGCCTATGGGCCAAGCGGTAGTGCGGAGTACCCAGCCTTCGTGGCGTCCCTGTCAGGGGTGCTGCATAGTGCCCCTCCCGGGGACTCCATTATTCTGCGGGGGACTTCAACGCTCACTTGGGAAATGACAGTGACACCTGGAGAGGCGTGATCGGGAGGAATGGCCTTCTCGATCTGAATCCAAGTGGGGTTTCATTATTGGACTTCTGTGCTAGTCACAGATTGTCCATAATGAACACCATGTTCAAGCATAAGGGTGTTCATCAGTGCACTTGGCCCCAGGATACCCCAGGCAGGCGGTTGATGATTGACTTTGTTGTCGTGTCGTCACCGCTGGAAGAGAAGAAACCCGGACAGACTTGGCAGGCCCAAGCGCATAGTTAGGGTCTGCTGGGAACGTCTGGCAGAGCCCTTGGCCAGGGATGTATTCAACTCCCACCTCCGGGAGAGCTTTGTCCAGATTCCAGGGGATGTTGGAGACATATGGTCTGAATGGACCATGTTCCCCGCATCTATTGTCGATGCTGCGGTGCCTGTCGCAGCTGCAATCCCCGAACCCGGTGGTGTACACCGGCAGTAAGGGATGCTGTCAAGCTGAAGAAGGAGTCCTTTCAGCTGTGGTTGGCTTGTGGGACTCCTGAGGCGACTGACAGGTACCGTGAGGCCAAGCGTGCCACGGCGGCCCGGGCTGTGGCAGAGGCAAAAACTTGGGCCTTGGTGGAGTTCGGTGAGGCCATGGAGAAGGACTACCGGTTGGCCTCAAGGTGATTCTGGGAAACGGTCCAGCTGCTGACCTCGACTGGGGACATTATCGGACGGTGAAAGGAGTACTTCGAGGATCTCCTAAATCCTGCCGTCACACATTCCCTGGTGGAAGCAGAGGCTGGAGACTTGGGGTTGGACTCTTTCATCACACAGGTTACATTCACCGAGGTGGTTAAAAAGCTCCATGGTGGCAGGGCTTCGGGGGTAGATGAGATCTGCCCTGAGTACCTCAAGTCTCTGGATGTTGTGGGGCTGTCATGATTGACACTCCTCTTCAACATTGTGTGGCTGTCGGGAACAGTGCCTCTGGACTGTCAGACTGGGGTGGTGGTCCCCCTTGGTACTATTTGTTGAATCCCCCTTCACACTCCTCAGCCTCCCTGGTAAGGCCTACGTGAGGGTATTGGAGAGGAGAGTCCAGCCAATAGTCGAATCTCGGCTTCAGGAGGAGCAGTGTGGTTTTCGTCTCGGCCGTGGAACACTGGACCAGCTCTACACCCTCTGAAGGGTACTTGAGGGTTCATGGGAGTTTGCCCAACCGGTCCACGTGTTTTGTGGACCTGGAGAAGGCATTCGACTGTGTCCCTCGTGGTGCCCTGTGGGTGGTGGTCCAGGAGTATGGAGTCGGGGGCCCTTAATTAGGGGTCATCCGGTCTCTGAACAAGCGGAGCAGGAGTTTGGTCCGCATTGCCGGACCTGTTCCTGGTGCATGTTGGACTCTGGCAGGGCTGCCCTTTGTCACTGGTCCTGTTCATAACGCAGCCAAGGCATAGGCGCAGCTAACGCATAGGCGCAGCCAAGGGCTGGAGGGGGTATGGTTTGGGGACCAGTGGATATCTTCTTTATGCCGATGACGAGGTCCTGCTGGCCTCCTCTAGCAAAGACCTACAGCATGCGCTGGGGCGCTTTGCAGCCGAGTGTGAAGCGGCTGGTATAAACATCAGCTCCTTCAAGTCTGACGCCATGGTTCTCGACCTGAAAAGGGTGGCTTGTCGTCTTCAGGTTGGAGGGGAGTTCCTGACTCAAGTGGCAGAGTTCAAGTATCTTGGGGTTGTCTTGTTGTTTGACAAGTACGCATATCTTAAAATTGGCATATATATATCATATATATAATCTATATATATATATATAATGTAATATATATATATAATATAATAATTATATATATACAGGGGTTGGACAATGAACGGAAACACCTGGTTTTAGACCACAATAATTTATTAGTATGGTGTAGGGCCTCCTTTTGCGGCCAATACAGTGTCAATTCGTCTTGGGAATGACAGATACAAGTCCTGCATAGTTGGTCAGAGGGATTTAAGCCATTCTTCTTGCAGGATAGTGGCCAGGTCCACTACGTGATCCTGTGAGGAAAAAACGTTTCCTGACTCGCTCCTCCAAAACACCCAAAGATGCTCATAATATTTAGATCTGGTGACTGTGCAGGCATGGGATATGTTCAACTTCACTTTTATGTTCATCAAACCAATCTTTCACCAGTCTGCTGTGTGTATTGGTGCATTGGTCATCTGATATACGGCACCGGCTTCAGATACAATGTTTGAACCATTGGATGCAACGAAGGGTCCTCAGAATGGTTTGGTAGTCCTTGGCAGACGCGCCCACTCTAGCACAAGTAATTGGGCGCAAGGTAATGCCATGATATGGCAGCCCAAACCTATCACTGATCGCCCCATGCTTCACTCTGGGCATGCAACGTCCTGGGTGGTACGCTTCTTTGGGGCTTCTCCACACCGTAATTCTCCCGAATATGGGGAAAACAGTAAAGGTGGACTCATCAGAGAACAATACATGTTTCACATTGTCCACAGCTGAAGATTTGTGGCTCTGCAGTCTCTGTCAGACTGATTATACCCATTGAAAAAGAGAAGGGGTCATACAGGTAGCAGAAATGGAGGGTGTGTTTGCACCTCAACCATAACTGAGCCGTTTTAGGCTAAACTGACCTCCCCCTTACTGCATCCACAGGGAAGGGAGTAAGGCGCAGGTAAAAAATAGGAAGCATAGCCTACGCCCACTCTCACTATAGCTTTATCAAAAAGGAAAAGGTTTTTAAAGCTAGCCTTAAAGTCCGACAGGGGTGTCTGCCTCACGGACACAAATTGGGGGAGCTGGTTTCCACAGGAGATAACTAAAGGATCTGCTGCCTCCCGCATTCTACTTCTAGAGACTCTAAGGAAACCACCATAAACCTGCATCTTGAGAAACGAAGTCCCTGTTAGGAACATATGGAACAATCAGATCCTCCTGATGTATGATGGAGCCTAGATCATATAAGGTCTTTATATGTGAGGGAGGAGAATTTTTAATTCTATTCTGGATTTAACAGGGAGCAATGAAGGGCACTAAAATAGGCGAAATATGGATCTCTCTTTTTATTTTCCACAGAACTCTTGCTGCAAGCAATTTTGAATCAGCTGAAGGCTTTTAACTGCATTTTTTGGACATCCGGATAGTAAAGGAGTTACAATAGTCCAAGCCTATCGAAGTAACAAAGTGCCATGGACTAGTTTTTTCAGCGTACTCCTGGAATACGAATCTTTCTAATCTTTTGCATGTTCCTAGGTGAAAGAGGAATCCTAAAACCTGTTTACAATATGGGATTTAAATGAATGTCCTGGTCAAAAATAACCACCGACGGTTTTTTACTTTATTTACCAGGGGTCAATTTAATGCATCCAGGTTAAGTGATTGACTAAGCAGTTTCTTTTTTAAAGGACTCCGGTCCAAAGACAAACAACTGTCTAAATTTAGAAGCAAAAATTTAAAGTCTCCAGTTTTTTATGTCTTCAAGACACTGCTTGTAGTCTGTCTACTTGTTGGGTTCATCAGGATTTATGGATAATTTAAAGCTGAGTTCATCATGTAAACAGTGAAATGTATCCTATGCTGCCCTAGATAATTTGACCCTATTATATATATTACCTGATAATATAGTATATATATCTATTATATATATAGTGAGATAATGTGGCCCAAGTACTGAACCCTGTAGACTCCAAATTGAACCTGGAGTTTAAAGATGATTTAATCATTACATGAACAAACTGGAATCTGTCAGATACCATATGATTTAAACCGCCTAGCGCTGTTCCCACTATCCGACAGCATATTCCAGCTTTGTAAGAAGAAATATTATGATCGACTGTATCACATGCCAGCACTGATCTTAAGAGGACAAGTACCGACACATTAGCTGACGGAATAAGAATTATCATTAGTGACTTTCAGCAGAAGCTGTTTCAGTGGCTATGATGAGCTCTGAGCCTGACTGAAACTCTTCAAACAGGTCATTGCTGTGTAAATGCTCACACAGTTGATTAGCAACCTATTTCTCAAGAATTTTTAGATAAGAATGAAGATTGGATATGGTCTGTAATTTTTCCAAGTCTCTCGATCAAGCGAGAGGTTTCTAATGTACAGGTTTAATTACAGCTACCTTAAAGCTTGTGGTACTATCCATTACTAGGATACATTAATCAAAGCTAAATGGGCTGGTAATCAGAGAACACTTCCTTAAATAATTGTGTTCGGATTGGGTCTAACATACAGTTTGAAGGTTTAGATGAGTTATATTTTCTAGATACCTCAGGAAGCTCCACAGGATCAAACAGGTCCCAACACAAATCAGGTTCTGCAGTTATTTCCAGTTGTGTTCTCACTTGCGAGGATTGAAGTAATATCTTTGGGAGTATAGTCAAAGATTTGATTTTTAATAGAATCATTTTATTTAAGAAGAATCCCATAAAGTCATGACTGCTGAGAGCTAAGGGAATGGATGGCTCAACAGAGCTATGACTCTGTGTAAGTTTAGCAACTGTACTAAAGAGAAACCTAGAATATTCTTGTTCTCTTCTATTAATGATGAGAAATAAGCTGTTCTGGCTTGGCGAAGTGTCTTTTTATACAACAGTAGGCTATTTGTCCAGATTAAGTAGGAATCATGTAGGTGTGTAGAGCACCATTTTCTCTCCAATTTTCTAACATTGTGCTTTAGTGTACATTACTTCCATACAAAGAGAGCTAATGTTTCTTTTGTTATTTTCAAACTCCTAGACAAGATATTGAGTTATTTGCACTCAAGAACATAACATCAGGGTCAACTAGCTTCTTGGTAACAAATACTATATTAACTTGCTTTCTTTCCAAAGGGCCATTGCAGAAGTATTATTTGGGTCTCATTTTGGATATTTTATGAAGTAACCACACTCTTAAAGACCTACCTTCAGAACACTAAAACTGTGACACTGCTTCATCTGATACTCTACAAAGGCCATTACTCCCTAACCTCTTTTCCATTAACATGCAGTTAGTCATATATGTTTATGGCCATTTAAGAACTCAGAGACCACATACCTTTTTCTGGCAAGAAAAGGGCCCTAAAACAAGAGTCCAGACATGCTTTGGTCTCCTCTGCGTTTTATGCTGTAATAAAACATGTTTACATGCTTTTTGCCTGCTTGGCCCCCAAGGGCACTTGGGTGGGGAGGTTATCATGGAGCCACCATCTGACTCAATCTTCAAAAGAGTTAAATTTCTTTTTTATTTTCTGGCTTGAGGGACTGTTGATTTATTACATTTTTACTGTCTGTGATTATGTTTTGCTGAAGTATTTGTTGTGTGAGAATCTTAAAATGGGAAACTGAAAGGGTATCTGGGATTTGTCTTTTGCCCTTTCCAGAAAAGCTTTGGAAGATCATGGGTGGATTTAGTTGGGAGTGAAAGGAACACCTTGAACTCTCTTGACTCCTTCAAAAGCAAAATTAAGTAGTTTTGTAAGGGTGACACAAATGAAATACTCCAAGGCTGTAAACAAAAAAATATAATACATTACATTAAACTATTCATTCCTTCAAAGGCATATAGCACCTAACTTGTATAGCAAACTCTTCTATTTGTTAATCTTTGTAATTTGTCTTTTTTGATCATTATTCATTTCATTCTTTTTTTTGCTTTTCAGTCTCTTTCTTTCTCTCCCATATCCTCCTTTTGCCCCAATGCCCATCACTGTCATTAACAAATGGTTGGCTTTTGGTTTTAACAGTGCCCATGTTTTAATCAGGGATTCTGGAGGGAGCACAAAGGTTCCTCTGCATGGCTGGGTCCATCTGTAGCGTGGCATAATGAGATTTTTACGCTAAATTAAATGATCATACTTTGCCAGCAAAAGCGGGCCAAGACCTGCTTTCTACTTGGACAAAAAAAGAGAAAAGCAGGAGCAACAGTGACACAAAACAAGGTGCTCAACATTAACCTTATCATCTTCAAGATTTTCCACTTTTTTGTTCCGGCAAATTCACCCAAAGTCTTCTTTGGCCCCAGATTCTTCCTGGATTTTTTGTATAATTTATTTAGTCCCAACTCTTCTGATAGGATAAAATTATTATTTTTTATGTGACTTATTGATGAACAACAGTAAGTTACATGTCACTAAGTCAGCAGAATACAAATAAAATTGAAAAGGCACGATATTTCTCGTAACGGTAAAGATTGTCTCACTAAATATTATCCAGCTGCTGTCAGCATGGGACTTCATCTGGTAAGGTAGGTCTAAGCTACAATTATGAGACCAGATGGTAATGGGGATTTTTTTTAAGCTACAGCCTGTTATAAATGTTTGAGAATCAAACTTTTATGGAACTAAACCTGAAAAACCTCTTCAGTACATCTGAAACAGGAGGATGATTTAAGGAGTTTATTAACAGATGGGGAACACTCCTGACATCGACTCTCCACTCCTCAATAAAAGTCTGAAAAACATCTAAAAGGGTGAGTTATCTGCAAGGCACGATGCACTAAATAATCCTTAATAAATATTTTTGTATTACCCTGTGAGATTTCTTATTCTCGTGTTGGAGACTCTTTGTTGCCGCAGGATCAAGCAGTGAGCTGAGAGGGAGAGAGTTAAAGGCAGCTGAGAAATTCCTGAAAGTAGAAATGTGACCCTTAGCGATGGAGTTCCACCAGGATTAATTCTGGATTTGAGGACTGTTTCCTCCAAAGATGGCACAAATTCCGCATTAAGGGATTTGATCTAGGCTTGCAGAGTTATACAGGGAAAGACATTTAGGAATTCCAGTATCTGTACTCTGAAAACAAGATCAATAACAAAGTCCGAACTGAGATCCAGTAGCTTAGTGGTTAGCCAGGCTAGGGTCATGCACATAGAGAGGAAAAGGAAACAGAGGACTTACAAGATGCAGAGAACGGAGGCAAGGGGTTAGATTTAAGAGCACAATGTAGGCTTGGCCCGGCAAGGGTTAAGCAAGGTACATAATTGTGAGGGCAGAAACTTTGTCAAACACTTGTTCATGGACATGAAATTGCTGGAACTCAAGGTAAAACAGAAAATCTGGCTCAAAGAAGACGCTGAGTAGAGTATACACCCGTAATCAATACATTTGAATATTATTGAAAAGTTCATTTATTTTGGTAACTTAATTCACTAAGTGAAAAACATTATATAGATTAATTACAAACAGACTGATGTTTTGAAGCCTTTTTTATTTCTTTTAATAATAAAGATTTTCCACAGCAATGAAAACACGACAGTCAAGATTAGAATATAGACAAAAAACATTTTTAATACTGAAATGTAAGTTTATTGAATAGTGTGTTCAATACTTGCTTGAAGGTTGTTATTTCAAATGATACTTTTAATCTAACAAATGAGCCTCAATGGAATGCATATTATGATTTATTGAATATGACTGTAGATCAGGGCTGTGCAGAGACCACTAAAGGGGCAGATGCTCAAAGTAGAAAAAGGGCACATACAACTAGTTTCTAGGGCGGAATATTAGCAAGAATCTCTCACAGTTTTACAGTTCAATGTACCACGACGTTCTACAAAATAGTACACACAGTTGAATCAAATCTATGGAAAACTATAATATAGAACACAACACCATGCATATGTCTATTAAATATTTTAGCGTGAACAGAATTTCACCCTGTAGGACTCCTTTCATAATAGGGAAGCAGTGAGATACAATACAACCTTTTAGTACACTGTAGTAAAGGCCCTAATAAAAGATAAACCAGCCTGGATGTTCTGTTCTTACAGTGGAAGATGGTCCATTCAGAGCAGCACAGGTGCATCAAACTTTAACCTGGAACTGCAGTCAATAACATGAAAGTTGACATATCACTATGTTATGATTTGGGGTTGTTTGGTTTTTGGTTTCTGGGTTTTTCTTATATTTCTCTCTCAGTTTTTGAATCATGCTTCTTTTTATTATTTTTCTGTTCATGTTTTAGTTTTGTTCATATTTTGTCAAGTTTGGTTTTGGTCATGCTTTAGTTTTTGTTTGTTTTCAAGTGTCTCTGTTCTTGCTCCAGCCACGTTTTGTCTGTTAATTATCTTTATCCGGTTCACCTGCTCCAAACTAATCTGTCTCCTAGCTCCACCTGGTTTACTCTCCTTATATTCACTCCTGTTCAGTTGTTCAGCGCGGAAACATTTCTCAAATCATGTCTTGTTCTCAGCTCATGTCTTGTTTTGTGGATCATGCAATACCTGTCTAGCCAGCCTGCTTCTGTTTTGTTCCTGGCTCCTCTGAGAGTGAGTTTTTGTTTTTTTATTAAATCGTTTTTCACCTACCGTCATGTTGCCTACTCGTCTGCATGCTGGGGTCCCACATAACGCAAGTCGTAACACACTAACGTCATATGGTTCATATACAGTATATTACCTTAGTGTTACATGTCACCATGCGAAAACATAAAACCTACAGACTGCTAACTGACCACCGAACTTTAGGTTATACCTCTTCTATTTGTGTGTGTTTGTGTTTTGTGATTACTAATGTACATTTTCTTCTCTCCTTCTTTTTCTTCTTTGTCTGTTCTCTCTTTTCTTCATTGTCTCATCCTCCCTGTGTAGACTGTAGCTCAGTGTCTACTGTTACTTCTGTCTCCATCTCATCACTTTCCTTTTAGAGGCAAGAAGCTAGATATTATTATATTGGTCAATACATACATACATTATCTGTCTAGAACCATAATCCATCAGGACTATATTCACAGCTATTTTTATTTTTTGGTTCAAATAATTAGGGGCCAACTCTAGATCGCTGCTTATTATACTCATACTTTCTAGTTGTGTATTTACCAAGCATTGTTTGCTTCATCAGCCTGTGTGAGACAGTGATAAATGATCACATTATTCAAACTTATACCTTTTTTTCACAGTTTTTACAAAATCAGGTAGTGTAGCTTAAATACAGGGGTTGGACAATGAAACTGAAACACCTGGTTTTAGACCACAATCATTTATTAGTATGGTGTAGGGCCTCCTTTTGCGGCCAATACAGCGTCAATTCGTCTTGGGAATGACATATACAAGTCCTGCACAGTGGTCAGAGGGATTTTAAGCCATTCTTCTTGCAGGATAGTGGCCAGGTCACTACGTGATACTGGTGGAGGGAAAACGTTTCCTGACTCGCTCCTCCAAAACACCCGAAAGTTGGGCTCAATAATATTGAGCTTCACTTTCATGTTCATCAAACCAATCTTTCACCAGTCTTGCTGTGTGTATTGTTGCACTGTCATCCTGATACACAGCACCGCCTTCAGCATAACAATGTTTGGAACATTGGATGCACATGGTCCTCAAGAATGGGTTTCGGTGTTCCTTGGCAGTGATGCGCCCATCCAGCACAAGTATTGGCCAAGAGAATGCCATGATATGGCAGGCCCAAACAATCAACTGATCCAGCCCCATGCTTCACTCTGGGCCATAGCAACAGTCTTGGGTGGTACGCTTCTTTGGGGGCTTCTCCACACTGTAACTCTCCCGATGTGGGGAAAAACAGTAAAGTGGACTCATCCAGAGAACAATAACTTTTCACATTGTCCACAGCCGAAGATTTGCGCTCCTTGCACCATTGAAACCGACGTTTGGCATTGGCATGAGTGACCAAAGGTTTGGCTATAGCAGCGCGGCCGTGTATATTGACCATGTGGAGCTCCCAACGGACAGTTCTGGTGGAAACAGGAGAGTTGAGGTGCCCATTTAATTCTGCCGTGATTTGGGCAGCTGTGGTTTTATGTTTTTTGGTTACAATCCGGGTTAGCACCCGAACATCCCTTTCAGACAGCTCCTTCTTGCGTCCACAGTTAACCCCTGTTGGATGTGGTTCGTCCTTATTTGGTGTAGCCTTGCATTACCGTGGATACCGTGGCTCTTGATTCATCACAAAGACTTGCTGTCTTGGTCACAGGTGCGCCAGCAAGACGTGCACCAACAATTTGTCCCCTTTTGAACTCTGGTATGTCACCCATAATGTTGTGTGCATTTCAATATTTTGAGCAAAACTGTGCTCCTACCCTGCTCTTACTGGTGCAATGTGCAATCAATGAAGACTGGCTACCAGGCTGGTCCAATTTAGCCATGAAACCTCCCACACTAAAATGACAGGTGTTTCAGTTTCATTGTCCAACCCCTGTATATAAATGTATTCAAAGAGACAGACATTATTTATTCAATGTACTGACAACACAAGAAGTTTAAAATTCAACCACTTGTATAAAATGAAGTTCCTAGAAATTATAAAGGTCTCAAAAGAATGAAAAAAATAACATTTTATAAAATCATATCTAATTAAACTGAAACAAAAACCTACATTTTTAGTTGAGGAGAGAAATTGTAACAGAAAAATTTAATATAATCTACAAAATGATAGCGACAGACTATTTACTTCATTCCAACTGCTGACTGATGGAATAATAACTGCATTTTCTTTGGCCCCCATAAATGTTAAGTATAATTAAATTGCAGCATCAATGCATCTCATCATCACACATCTCCTAAAAGTATCCATTCTACCAATATTGTAGTAATACTATAATATTATGGTGAGTAACAGCTATTGTTAATGCAAACAGGAAGAGGTTTTTTAGGGTCCCACAAAGTCTTTAGATAGCAGCTTGGTCATGACACACCAACAAACAAACAAACTACAGTTAGAGTGATAAAACCTGGTCAGACAAAAATAGCTTATCCTCAGTTGTCAGACAAAGTTGTCTTATTGTCTGACAAGTACCAAGTATATTATATATATATATATATATATATATATATATATATATATATATATATATATATATATATATATATATATATATATATATATATATATATATATAATTGACACTTGATCAAGTATCTTGGGGTCTTGTTGACGAGTGAGGGGAGGATGGAGCGGGAGATCGACAGATGAATTGCTGCGGCTCTCAGCAGTAATGGGGACCCTGTGCTGGTCCGTTGTGGTGAAGAGAGAGCTGAGCCAAAAAGCGAAGCTCTCGATTTACCGGTCGGTCTACGCTCCTACCCTCACCTATGACCATGAATTTTGGGTCATGACCAAAAGACCGCGATCCCGGATACAACCGGCTGAAATGAGCTTCTTCCGTAGGGTGACTGGGCACTCCCTTAGAGATAGGGGGAGGAGCTCGGCCATCTGGGAGGAGCTCGGAGTAGAGCCGCTGCTCCTCCACATCGAGAGGAGCCAGTTGAGGTGGCTCGGGCATCTATACCGAATGCCTCCATGACGCCTTCCTCGGGAGGTGTTCCAGGCACGTCCCACCAGGAGGAGCCTGAGGCTGGAGGGACTATGTCTCTTGGCTGGCCTGGGAACGCCTTGGGCTCTCCCCGAAGGAGCTGGAGGAGGTGTCTGGACAGACATAAGGATGGGAGAAAGCCTTCATCCACAGAAGATCTGTGGTTAGTTCTCCAAGATGTTTAAACCAGCTGAGTTCCTTCAACACCTGTGTGCAAGTGTACCGAGAAGAATTGATGCTGTTTGGAAGCCAAAGGGTAATCATATCAAATATTCATTTGATTTCAACTCCTCTTGTGTTCATTCTCTGCATTTTGTTGATTGATGAAAATAAATGATTAACGCTTCATTTCTTTGTTTATAGCATTTTTTCACACACTTGCCTAAAACTTTTGCACAGTACTATATAATATTATATATAAAAATTTTATATATTAAAATATTATATATAATATAATAGATAGATAGATAGATAGATAGATAGATAGATGGATGGATGGATGGATGGACGGGACGGACAGGGGACGGATAGATAGATAGATAAAAGGATAGGAAGATAGGTAATAATATATTTAAAATATATTTTATATAATATATATATATATATATTATTTTAATATATATAGATAGATATAGATATAAAATTATATATATAAAATATATATATATAATATATATTATTATTATTATATATATAGATATATATAGATATAGATATATAGGTAGATGCAGTACAGACCAAAATTTGGGGAACACACCTTCTCATTCTAAGATTTGGTTCAATAGAGTTGTCTTTTTTTTTCAGGGACTATGAATATTGTAGCTTCACACGAAGGCATAAAAAACTACGAATTAAAACATGTGGAATTATTTTTTTTCCCAACCAAAAAGTGTGAAACAACTGAAAATATGTCTTATATTCTAGGTTCTTCAAAGTAGCCACCTTTGTTTTGGGTTTAAACCCCTCCGCACACTTTTGGCATTCTTTTTGATGAGCTTCAAGAGGTAGTCACCTGAAAAGGGTTTTTCACTTTCCACAGGTGTGCCCTTTTTCAGGTTTAAAAAGTGGGATTTCAAGCCTTATAAAGGGGGGTTGGGACCATCAGTTGTTTTTTGGTGCAGGAGGGGGATACAGTACACAGCTGATAGTCCTACTGAATAGACGGTTAGAATTTGTATTATGGCCCGAGAAAAAAGCAGCTAAGTAAAAGAAAAATGAGGGCCATCATTACTTTAAAAGAAATGATGGTCAGTCAGTCCGAAAAAATTTGGAAAACTTTGAAAGTGTCCCCAATTTGCAGTCGAAAAAAACCATCAAGCGCTACAAAGAAACTGGCTCACATGAGGACCCCCCCCGGAAAAGGAAGACCAAGAGTCACCTCTGCTGCGGACGATAATTTCATCCGAGTCACCAGCCTCAGAAATCGGGGTTTAATAGCAGCTCAAAATAGAGAACAGGTCAATGCCAAACAGAGTTCTAGCAGCAGACACATTTTCTAGAACAACTGTTAAGGGAAAATTTTGGGAATCAAGCCTTCAGGTTTAAAATCGCTGCTAGGAAACCCCTGCTGAGGACAGGCAACAAGCAGAAGAGACTTGTTTGGGCTAAAAAACACAAGGAATGGGCCCTTAGACCAGTGGAAAATCTGCGCTTTGGTCTGATGAGTCCAAGTTTGAGATCTTTGGGTTCCCCAACTACGGTGGGCTTTGTGCGGCGCAGAAGAGGTGAACGGAAAGAACTCTACATGCCTGGGTTTCCCCCGTGAAGCATGGAGGAGGAGTTGTGATGGTTTTTGGGGGGGCTTTTTGCCGGTGACCCTGTTGGGGATTTATTCAAAATTGAAGGGATACTGAACCAGCATGGCTACAACAGCATCTTGCAGCGGCATGCAATTCCGTCCGGTTTGCGTTTAGTTGGACCATCGTTTTTTTTCAACAGGACAAAGACCCAAAAAACACCTCCACGCTGTATAAGGGCTATTTGACCAAGAAGGGAGAGTGATGGGGTTGCGGCGCCAGATGACCTGGCCTCCACAGTCACCAGGGCACCAAAAACCCAATGGAGATGGTTTGGGGTGAGCTGGGGACCGCCGGAGTGAAGGCAAAAGGGCCAAAAACAAGTGCTAAGCATCTCTGGGAAACTCCTTCAAGACTGTTGGAAAACCATTTTCAGGTGACTACCTCTTGAAGCTCATCAACAGAAGCCCAAGAGTGTGCGTAGCAGTAATCAAAGCAAAAGGTGCTACTTTGGAAAAGCTAGAATATAAGACATATTTTCAGTTGTTTCACACTTTTTTTGGTTTAAATTATATAATTCCACAGTTTTTAATTCATAGTTTTGATGCCTTCAGTGTGAAGCAACAAATTTCATAGTCATGAAAATAAAGAAAAAAATCTTTTGAATGAGAAGGTGTGTCCAAAAAACTTTTGGTCTGTACTTTTATATAAATATATATATTATATATACAGGGGTTTCCCTAATGAAACTGAAACCCCACCTTTTTTTTAGTGTGGGAGGTTTCATTCCTAAAATTTTCCCCCCCCGGTACCGTTTTTTCATTGATTTCCCCACATGCACCAGTTAAAACAGGAGTGCGAAGGTTCAATTAGCAGGGTATGAGCACAGTTTTGCTCAAAATATTGAAATGCACACAAAATTATGGGGACATACCCCTTTTTAAAAGAGGACCCCAATTTTTTGGTGCACTTTCTTGCTGGTGCATCTGCAACCCCAAAAGAGCAAGTCTTTGTGATGTATCAAGAGCCACGGTATTCCAGGGAATGTGACCATACCACCAAGAAGGACGAACCCATCCAACAGGATTTAAAGTGGACCAAAAAGGGGAAGCTGTCTGAAAGGGGGTTCGGGTGCTAAACCCGGATTGTATCCCAAAAAACATAAAGCCACGGCCCCCCCAAAAACGGGCAGAATTAAAAATGCCACCCAACTCTCCTGTTTCCACCAGAACTGTCGGTCGGGAGCTCCACAGGGTCAATTAACACGGCCGGGCTTTCCTTGCCCAACCCTTTGGTCACTCATGCCAATGCCAAACGTCGGTTCAAGGTGCAAGGAGCGCAAATCTTTGGGGTTTTGGCCCAAGTGAAAAAGTATTGTTTTCTCTGATGAGTCCACCCCTTTACTTTTTTTCCCCACATCCCCGGGGAGTTACGGTGTGGAGAAGCCCAAAAAGAAGCGTACCACCCAGACTGTTTGGCATGGCAGAGTGAAAGCATGGGGTGGATCAGTGATGGTTTGGGCTGCCATATCATTGCATTCCCTTTGGGCCCCAATACTTGTGCTAGATGGGCGCGTCACTGCCAAAAACTACCGAGCCATTCTGAGGACCATGTGCATCCAAAGGTTTAAAAAATTTTATCCTGAAGGGGGGGGCCGTGTATCAGGAAGACAATGGGCCCAAACACACACCAAGGACGGTGAAAGATTGGTTTGATGAACATGAAAGTGAAGTTGAACATCTCTCCCCCGGGCTGAACAGTCACCGATCTAAATATTATCGAGCCACTTTTCCCCGGGGTTTTTGGGAGGAGCGAGTCAGGAAAAACGTTTTTCCTCCACTAGTATCACGTTGTGACCCTTGGCCAAATACTGCAAGAAGAATGGCTTAAGATTCCTCTGACCACTTTTTGCAGGACTTGTATATTTCATTCCCAAGGCCAAATTGACGCTGTATTGGCCGCAAAAAGGAGGCCCTCCCCATACTAGTAAATTATTGGGGGTCCAAACCCGGGGTTTCATTTCATTGTACAACCCCTGTATATATACATGACATTTTGAGAAAAGAAAATACTTTTCCTAACTTACTGGTACCTTAACAGTTGCCCTGTTGTGAGGGCCTCAAGTTACAGAGGGGGCAATCCACAGTGTCCTCTTTAGCCTTGGTTTTGAGGGATAAGTGTTACGAGAAGTGCTGGGTTATATAACGCAATACATGGCTTCGCATGAAGTGAAGGTTTGTACAATTATATGAGTACTTCCTTTCAGTTGTACCAGCCAGTCAGGCATATATAGCAGTAACTGAATTGCAGTCATAACATGCCATGTCATGCAATAGTGAGAATCAAAGCACTAAGGTTGACTGCTTACTAAGATCCATTGATTTGACATGTTTTAATTTGCTTTACAACCAGAAGGCAGCTTCTAGGACATACTTCCACTGCATATCAGTTGAGGTTCATACGTCTCTACAAAGTACATGTCATTCTGATTACAGACATTTGAACAAAAGTTGTCAACCAGGGTGTTTTCGTTTTATGAAAAAGTTCACTGATGTGTACTGCATTTGTCAAGCTGGAAAGTAAAGGTTTAGATTTAGGAGCGTCTCTGCATTCCATTTTTAAAGTGTAGTTATAAATGAGATGAAGGGTTAAGTGTAGTTGGCGCTTAAACATACAAAAAGGTGGGTGGGCATTCTCTAGGAATGCTTTATTGATATAAGAAGTCAAGCTATAAAGGATATTTCAAGGAGGTACAGTATTTGTAACTATTGTTTACACTTTTATCTTGCAGCTGTAATCAGCAACATAATGCAAGCACATCACCATATATAGTAGACGTCTTTGATCATTTTTACTAAGAGTTGAAGCCATTTTAACAAGACAGTAGATGTAACTAGATTTGAAATTTGAAAACTTATGACTTACTTGGTTCGCATCTGACAGCACGACTGTTACTAGAGCGACGCGATTTTTTAAAAAGAAAGAAATGTAATTTAATTTCATGTGTACTTACTAGTCATAATTACAAACTGGGATTAGTAAACAGAGGAATCATCGAGACAATGGTTGTGTAGTTACAAAATAGCACAAGAAAAACTGGAGGATTTACGTGATTCAGCACTCAACCATGCCCTCATCTTCTCTTATCATTTCATGTCAGATTAATCTCTGTTTCTGTTGGTGCCATATGTACAGTTTATTGTTTCTGGACATCGACACAGTTCTTATCCAGCTGGACATAAACGGGTTGTGTGCTTCACTGACACACCAAGTAATTATCTGTATCGATGTACAAAATGTTTGGCAACCTAGGCACTCAAAATTTGGACTGAACTTGTTATATGGGGATCAGGCATGGGTCTAATTAATCAACAAAATTTCTAATGTTATTTGAAAATGGCCTATCTTCCTTCAATAACTGTATGTTTAACATGAATAATGTAATTCCAAAAGAGATGTCATTTAACATGTAACCCTGTGCAATAACTGCACCTCGTGCAGTGAAATGTAACAGTTGGTACTGAGAGCTGATTCGCTGTTGCACGAAGTCTACCGTCTACTTTTTGCAAGAAAAGAGATAACAGTGCATTAAGTGTAAAATCCTGGTCAGCCAAGAACAGTATCACAGATTAAATAAATTGAAGAACAACGTGCATACAAAAGACAGAGACACACAAAAGGTAATGGATAATGATGCAAAGTTAGAGAGCCTTCTGTCTTTAACCATCTTTCCTCCCTCTATCCTTCTCCCTTTTGCTTTTCCTGGGCCCCTCATCCTTCTTGCCTTGTGAACACCTTGTGTCTTCTCCAGGTGATGGATGCCCCTTTCCTTGCGCAACGTCTGAGTTTAGACAACTCTTAAATTACTCCAAGCAGAAAAAATAGGGAACTTAAAAATAGCATTTGATCCGGGTCCTTTTTTAAGCTAATGGTTACTTCTTTCTGACCCAGTCTCAACCCCCAAGTCACCCCTTTCCTCCACTCCCTTCATCCTTTCCTCCCACCTTCTCTCCTTTCTTTATACACAAGAGCTGGAGGAGGGTTATTGATGGGGATTCTGCAGACTTCTTTTACTTCCACCCTCTCTTGCACCGTTTTCCCCAAAGGCCTCATATCTCTTTCTCTCCGTCTCCTTCAGCTCTCACTTGAATAATGTTGTCCCTAAGCCAGAATGAGGTCAGGGAAGTAATGGCAAGACATATTGTGCAGTTACGGTTGTCTGCAAATGGCCTATCAGTAATCAAAGGGAATGCATTACATTAGTAGATGCAACATCGTTCTTTGTACACATATTCTTTATTGTAAATAGACGGTGCTATTGATTATGTCATAAGTCTTTTCGCTTTTAATGCAATAATGAATTGTCTTAGGTATACAACAGGAACAAAACACATTAATGGTTTCTTAACATGCAGTCACATTTTTTTATTTGCAAAGATTACCTTAGATTTTGTGGTTTCTAATGGGGTATCTTGTTGATACACATCTTTTTGGAGAAAAAGAAAATTACCTTTCCCACAGGTCGTAGCAGCATATATTCTTGTGCCAGCCAAATGAGGCACCCCCACTTGACAAATTGATTGTTGTTCCTGCAGTTTAAGTGATGAGGCACTCACAACACATCCAGGGACTGTTTGACCTCCACTGTGGCCACATGAAGAACAGGACTTGTCATCGAAGTTTGTTTCAGTCCAAATGAGCCACAATTAGCCTTTGACCTTTCACCTCTGCTGCCCTTCAATAAAGTGGGAGCTCCTGACACTGGAGACTGACATCTTTTTCAGTAAGTGTTTTTAGAGTGTGCCTATTTAGGAGTGTGTTTTGGGAAATTTTAAGTTCCAGACACACACTGGACAAAAAGAAACAAGGTTACAGCAATATTTGTTGATGGAACTGATAAAGTGAATGCCGTGCCGCTTTGGCAGTTCTGATTGTAGCTCTCATAAATCAATTATTGTTTTACAACTCTCTAAATGTAATTACAAATAAACAAGCACAGTGGCTTTATGTTGGTACATTTGCTAATTTACTGAGGGCTGTCTCTTGCTCCTGACCCAAAAAGCCCACTTTGTGCAAAGCTGTTTGCTGCAGTCACACTTGCTTTCATCTCTTTTTAAACTTTTTCAACATTTAGATAAACACATTTCTTGAAACCCCTGGTAAAGATGTGTAAATATCCTTAACATAAATTCATTGTTTGTTGTAGTAGCATATAATCTCACTCTCAAAATGATTCACAAACCCAACCTATAATGCATTAATTTGCTCAATGTGAAAAAATGTCCATGCTAAGAAAAATGTTCTTTCAAAATCACTGGTAGCTCAATTGACAATCCCTTTAACATAAAAGCAATTAAAGCATTTTATTAATGTTATACTTTTCTTTTTTAAGTTGATCAGAGTTTCCACAAACTTCTAAAAGGTGATCCATGACTTTCTGTTTCCCTGTGGTATAAATATGACATTACACTGTGGGCACTAGCCTCTAGACTAGACAAAGACCTACAGTTACCTTTCCACCATGCACAGTGAGCAATTTTTAACCGAGTTAAAACAAAAATCTCTAAAGCCTTCTGTTAGAACTGCAGCAAAAATGTCAATATCATATCTCTATAACAACCATTAGAGTCTATCTAAAGACCAACAGGTTATTTGGAAGGTGTGCCAGGAAAAAGCCATTTCTGTCCTGCCGGCTCTATAATAAACATTTGACTCTACTGGGCAAAACAATGTCTTTTTATTAGATAAAACTAAGGTTGGGCTTTTTTGGGAAAAAAAAAATCTAGGTAGTTCTGGTGTAAAACAAAGAATATGAAAAAGCACCACATGCTCATTGTTGGGTTTGGTGGAGTGTTGAATTTTATTGTTGATGTTCTTGTTGACTTCCTGTTGTGGTTGGAGATGTACACAGGTGGGCACAGTTGTCAATAAAAGGCCACAGGTTGCTCTAGGGAGCACTGCACCCAGGCCAAATGTAATTGAAGGTTGCGTTGTTTTTCCTCCGTTTGTTACCAGCGTTTCCAGAAGAAGAAGAAGAAGGCAGAATCAACATGGAGGATGTTTGATGCTATGAGGAGTTTCTCTTCCAAAGACCACGCAAACCTTTTAAGAGTGAATAGTATTATGAACTTTAAATATAATTCTGGTGGAATGTGGCTCAAAGCTGAAAATAGGTTGTCACAGGGTCTTTAAGCTGGATAGTTATCTAAAACGTAAAGCCATATCAACACTGAGATGGTTCACTAGACACAAAAATGTTCTTCCACCTCCCAGACCTAAATCTTGTAGAAATGCTTGTGGGTGTGCTGAAGAGAATGAGGCATAAAAGAGGATCCAGGACTCTGGATGATCTGGGAATGATTGTGAATAAAAGAGTAGTCTTTTTGTTTAGTCCAACATTGTAAAATATCACAGGAGAAGACTGAATGCTGACCTACTGGAAAAAGGGAGATATACAAAGCATAAACAGCAGGAATTGTGCCACTGGAGACTTTGTTAAAATGTGTATTTCTCAACATGAGATTCAGTTCCCCACTTAAATAGGTGTGCCTTAAATAAAGGTTGGATTTTTCTAAATATCTCAGTAGGATTTTAAGCCACTGGAAGAAAGAATTAATTTACCTTAGGGCTTTTACAACATCTGTACCTGGGGTGCCAAACTGTTTGTCTGTGCCTTTATCATTTACAGTATGTTATGGCTTTTGTAATTAATAGATCATCAGTTTTTTGTTTAAGCCTGTACAATAAAAAATATATTCTACAGTTTTAATAACTAAGGCATACTTGTAAAGAAGTAAAAGAAGAACACTGATTACATTTTATGCAATCTTTACTGATTTGCACACATTTTAGAACTGTGTTGATACAACTGCAGCTTTATAAAAGGGTTAGAGACAATTTATAGGCATTGTCAAGGTCTTGGCTAAATGCATAGAAGTAATTCAAAGATTTAAACCATGCAGACGTTCTAGCTGAAACAAAAATTAAAACTTGCCATTTAGATCTCAATAAGCGTAGGGGACAAATAACAGCCAGGGAGGCTAAGGCAGAAAGGCAGACAGAAAAGAATAAAAACTACTTTAATTCACTAAGCAACGTAAACAAATGAATAATTTTCATTTTAAGGTTTTTCTTTGGGAATAGATCAACTGGTTTTGAGAAATAGCTTCACTATCATGTGTGACTGTATGTCCCAGCTTACAACCTCAAATAATCACCAGATACTGAACTTTTAGCTTAAAAGATTTACAACATATACTCATCTCCATGAGATCACAAGTTGTAGGCTATATGAGCATGAGCTACATGGGTGGAAATTGTATACATGCATATGGAAGAAATGTGATTAAGGAACATGTTGAAGGCTGCTGGGAAATTAATTTCTACTGTAATTATTGAACCTATACATTTTATGTTTTTATTGCATGTCCCATATTTAGGACATATTTTGGTTATTTTATACATTTGATTTCCCGAAAGATAAAGATGATCTTATGACATAATCAATAAGAATTTTCATTGACCTCATCAGTGATCCTTTTTACATCATTCATCACCTTTGTTGGATGTGTTAAGACTCTGTAGAGTTCTCAACCTAGTTTATGTAGTTTTAGCATTCCAATTAGTTGTTTTATTTTCACAAAAAAATAGCTTTTGAACCAACATATGTGTGACAGGATTCTTTAAAAAAAAATGCTTCTCACTGCATCAATTTGTTTAAAACAAGCTCCTCGCAAAATGCATTCATCACTGCAGGACAATTCAAATATAAAGTCCTTGCCTATTAGCCTAAATGAGTCTAAATGGGGCATCACAGTGAAAGAGTGGCAAGCACTATTGCCTCGTAGCTGGGAAGTCCCCAGTTTGACTGTTGGCTGTATGTTTCCTTGCACACTCATGTGTTTCCTCCAGGCCTGCTTTCCACCATACAGTCTAAAAACATGAACGTTAATTGACGGTTGAAAATTGCCTGTAAGTGTGTGTGTGCATGCAGTGCCGTGTGTCTTGTTTGTCTCTGTGTTTTGGCCCTCAGATGGACTAACGATCTTTCCAAGGAGTAGCCCTCCTCATGCCTAATGACTGCTGGGATAGACTCCATCCCGCCTGGCAAACCTGACTGGATATAACAGGTACAGAAAATGGGTGAAAGGAAACCCAGATGGTCACTTTTTTTGCCAGGTAGTCATATTGGCTACCTCTTATACCAGTCTTAATAACTACATTTTGGCCATGTATGGATTTCACCCTGGCTTGATTGTACTCTTTTTCGACGTGATTACTTTAAGTTTCTGAAAAAAAAAAATAAGGACTTATGCTGTTATGGTTTAGTAGTGCAAAGATCTAATGATCTGCAGGAAAACATACAATAACCCATACTCCCAAAGCAACCCCTTAGGCATTCTCAGTGTAGTGTGTTAAATACACTTAAGGTTTACTACATTAGGTACACCTTAGTAGTATAGTTTCAGTTTCCATTTTACCTTTAGAACTGCCTTGATGCCAAATTAAAAGTACTTTCTGACAATAACAGCCTGTAAGCAGGTATTAAACATACTTTTCATTACGACCAAGTTTGTCTATTAAAATAGTTTTTAATGGGTCTGATGTAATCTTCTAATATTTAATGTTGTATTTTCATTACCTGTAAGTGAAAAATCATCTTAATTAACAGAAATAAAGGCTTGAAAACACTATTCTTTGAGTAAATAATCTAGTGTTTCACTCAAGTAGTTGAGTTTCTCAAATATATAAACTCAGTATTATTTTAAATTATTGGATACGACTTTATTCCCCACACCATTAAACTGGCACCACCCGTAGCCTGAACCACTGATTGAAGGGAGGATGGATTCATGCCTAATTCTGTACTACTGGGATTCATGCCTAATTCTGTACTACTGTTTGAATGGCATTGCTGAAATCACAACTTATAGACCAGAAAACGTTTCGCCAATTTATTAAGTTAAGTTTTTGTGAGCCTGTGCCAACTGTGGCCTCGATTTCCTGTTCTGGGTTGACAGTGGTCTTCTGTTGCTGTTGCCCATCTCCTTCAAGGTGTGACCTGTTGTGCCATCAGAGATGGTTTTCTGCATACCTTGGTTATCAAACTGCGTTTGCCTTACTATGGTTTATAACCACTCTGTCCAAGAACTTCTTTCTTTGTTTGTTCACAACGATCAGGAGTTTTTATTAGGACAATTTAAAATTTAAAGATGTCCAAAATCCGGTAATCTACATATATTCAACCTTGATCTTTTCAAATTTTGATACTTCATTTTATTGCAGTGTGGTTAGTTTAAAATAGGTTTTAGAGAGTTGTATCTGACTCACACACATCACAGAGGCTACCCTAAGGACTTCAAATCAAGGTAATATTATAACTAGAGCAAAAACAATATTAGATATTCCAACTCAAATGTAGAAGACAGATAATAATGAAAGTAGCCCATGATATTTTGCTCTTCAAGGAAAAAATGGAGACATTCTCAAGTCTTTGACATAAAGTCTGTGAGCTCAAAGAGAAAAATAATTAATTTATTCATGTGATTCGATTATGTTATATTGTCTCAGTTTAAAACATTCTTTGGTTATAGGAGTTGTCTGCAGAGCAAGCAGCACTGTGCCTGAATATAATGGGCAACATCACAGTTCACCTGTCCAGCTGCCACCAAGAAACCAGCCTCTGGCTGTTGGATACTGCAATCCTACTTCTGACACTTGCACACAATCATAGCTGCAAGGTAGCCATACTCAACACAACTGGATCAAAAAACTTCAATCTAAACATCACTGCATGTGCTATAACCTTCTGTCTCACTTTCATGAATGACACAACTTTCCCTAAATCCGATTAGTGAAGCAGTAATGTTTATTTATTCAGTGATGAAAATGATGGGCTGCTGAAAATAAAAATCTTGAGAAGCACGCTTTTTCTTTTATGTCCCCCTGAGAGTTTAAAATCGTCCCTGACAACATGCATCGCAAGGTTGATAATCTTGCTCCTTTATTTCCCTTAAGAAGCACATCCAACTGTTTGTGCACCTCTCTACATAAAAAATGGTGAGATTTCTAAACCTAACAAAGTGTTTTTGGGGGGAATTTGTAAAGAACCCAGTTAATCCTTTGACGAATGGTTAACTGCATCTGGATGGCACCTAAAACATTGCCTAGTCTGATCAAACTTCTTTTAGGCTGTGGGATTCAGATGGCTGGATCTAAATTTGGTGTGAATAAGATACAGTACAAAGCCATCTTTCATTGTATCAAAGTTTCAGGCTTTTGCTGGTAGTATAATGGTGTGGGACATATTTTCTTTGTGCTCTTTTGGATTTTTACTACCAGATTAGCATTGCTTAAATACTTGAATCTATGCCTCAAACAATTAAAGATGTCCTATAGGTAAAAGGGGGTCCTACCTAGTACTTCTCGGATGTGCCTAATAAACTTTCCGGTGAGTTTAATGGAAAAATAATACCAATACCTAAGACAAGTCATGCAATCAATGTGACTAAAGCTTTCTCCTTCTTTTTTAATACAACTGGTCATCTACAGATCAATTTCTGAAGGTGTAAAGATCCATCCAATACCTAGAATTGATGCATCCACCTGCCCATGGTTTGTATTCCCTAAATAAGAAAATGGCACAACATTACAATGAACAGACTCATGTTTTATTATACAAGAGGGAAATTATGCTACCCCAATCCTAACCGTCTCCTAATCATTAATTATTCATATATATATTTTTTATGCCCTTTTTTATAACACTCTGTAACTGGTCCAAAAGGTGTAGAAAGTCCCTGTGGAGCAAAATGCTAAAATGCCACTGTGCTAGGCCATTTACCACTGCCTTCACACCAGAGAGCTATTCGTTCTTAGCAGTGTTAATGGTGTTCACTGCTCATGCCTCTTAATCCAGCCCTCGCCTTCCGCAAGGCATGCAGCTCTCTGCTACTCCACAGCCTAAACCCCCTTACTGGGGACAAGGGGACATGGCAGGGACACTGTCCCGGAGTCAATTACTGGTCGGAGAGAGTCTCTCAAGAGCAAGCAACTGCATTTGTGACAAAATGGCCTGTTCTTATTTCTTCCTAAAGATGCAATTTGCAGGAGCAAGGAGATTTTTGTAGGTGAAGTGCATCTCAGAGAAAATGATCATGGACTCCCTGTAGACAACACTGTTAGCCAGGATGAATAAATGATGAAATAGGCTGACACATAGTCTTAGTGTAAAAGTTGTGTGCAGTGTGGTATATTTAGAGCATCTGAATTGTCAAGTGCTTAAAGTACAATGGATCTATCCAAGAAAAAATAAAACAACCTTTAAACAAGCTATTTGACTAGCTATAAAGCTTTGAGATAACTTATTTTAAGCTGAATAAATTGGAAATTTGCCTTGGTATTTTCTAATTGCCTAATGAGAAATTTAACAAAATCAACAGGTTTTATTTCAGAACTGAAGTTTTTTTTTTATTATTTCATATGTCCATCCATGCATCCATCATCTACACCCACTTATCCTTACAGGGTTGCTGGGGGCCTAGTGCCTATCTCCAGCGGTCATTGAGTGAGAGGAGGGGTACACCCGAACAGGTTGTAAGTCCATCACAGGGCAACACAGAGACACACAGGACAAACAACCGTGCATGCACAAGCTCAATTTAGAGAGACAAATTAACCTAACAGTCATGTTTTCGGACTGTGTGAGGAGGCTGGAGTACCTGATGAGAACCACAGCATGCACACAGAGAACATGTAAACTCAGTTCAATTCAGTTCAATTTCAATTCAGTTTATTTATATAGCTATAATTCACAACACATGTTGTCTCAAAGCACTGCACAAAAATCAGGTACATACATTCCAATTAATCCTAACCATTGAACAGTGCAGTCAGATTCAGTTATTTATTCAAATTGCATAAAAAGTTTTTCTATCTAAGGAAACCCAGCAGATTGCATCGAGTCAGAGATTTGTAGCATTCACTCCTCCTGGATGAGCATGTAGAGACAGTGGACAGTCACTGGCGTTGACTTTGCAGCAATCCCTCATACTGAGCATGCAGGAAAAACACCCTTTTAACAGGAAGAAACCTCCAGCAGAACCAGGCTCAGTGTGAGTGGCCATCTGCCACGACCGACTGGGGGTTTGAGAGAACAGAGCAGAGACACAAAAAGAACACAGAAGCACTGATCCTGGGGTACTTTCTATGGGAAGGAAAAGTAAATGTTAGTGGATGTAGCTCCTTTAGTCGTTTCATCTAGAAAGAACGAACAGATAAACATCTAGAAAGAAAGAACTGATAAACTCTGAGCCAGTTTTCAAGGTTAGAGTCTGAAAGAGAGCACATATAATTAGTTACAGTAAAAGCTCAGTCAATTGCTTTGTCTAGGAGAGAGAAAGGGTTAAACATTGAAAGACAGGGCCATGTGGATCATCGGTAGAGGGTGAGCATTAGGTTGTTGCCAGCAGAAGCTCGGACGATGCCCCTCTCCAGAAAGGTGTCACAGGTAGACACAGAGTCAGGCCAAGTGTAGCTTCTAGGAAGAGAAAAGAGAGAGAACATAAAGTTAAAAGCTGAAATAACAGCAAATAATGCAAAATTGGAGAGTAGTGTGAGAATGTAGCGCAGAGGCTGAAACTGGTCATTATGTCCTCCAGCAGCCTAAGTCTATAGCAGCATAACTACAGAGATAGCTCAGGATAACCTAAGCCACTCTAACTATAAGCTTTATCAAAAAGGAAGGTTTTAAGCCTAGCCTTAAAAGTAGACAGGGTGTCTGTCTCACGGACAAAAACTGGGAGCTGGTTCCACAAGAGAGGAGCCTGATAACTAAAGGATCTGCCTCCCATTCTACTTCTAGAGACTCTAGGAACCACCAGTAAACTTGCAGTCTGAGAACGAAATGCTCTGTTAGGAACATATGGAACAATCAGATCTGTGATGTATGATGGAGCTAGATCATTTATATGTAAAGGAGGGGAATTTGAAATTCTATTCTGGATTTAACAGGGAGCCAATGAAGGCAAGCTAAAATAGGAGAAATATGATCTCTCTTTTTAATTTTCATCAGAACTCCATACAGAAAGACCCCAGGCCAGGATTTCAACCCTAGACCTTTGTACTCTGAGGCATCAACTGTAGCACTGTTACAGGTCCCGAGCGTCAGGATTGCTGCAACAGTGATGTGCACAATCTGATGGATAATAAAAGAAGGATTTAGTGATGACGAACGAAACACAGCCTTTAGCATCCAGACTGCGTCTGTTTATTTAACCACCAACCTTTTACAGTTTACAATGTCTATGCTTTACATTACCTTTATTTATTAAACCTCATTTACTTTTACTTTTCTTAATAATTAATATCTTATTAAACCTCATTTACTTTTACTTTTCTTAATAATTAATATCACCCATCACTATGTCTTCACCTAGATAGAGATAACACAACACAGTCTACTACACAGCACAAATCAGCCGTTTCAGCTTTACTGCATTCAGTTACATATCAACCGGCTAAAGCATAACTGTACTCTGGTTTTAACTCAATAGAACAACAAGACTTACCAAAAAAAAACAAGAAACTTACTCTGACTATTATTCTAACAAAAATAAATAACCTCGTAACATCCTGAGTTAATAAGGTAGCACCGTCTCTTCAGCCCCTTCCCGTGGAACTTTCCCAGCGCGAGCTAGCACCCCGCCAATACAACCCCTTGGCTGATACAACATATAAGTACAGACAAAAAGGAGAAGAGAAACCGTAACATAACGGTATCTTGAGAGGAAGTAAGAGCTAAACATCTTAGGGTAGTTTTGGTGAGTTGTAACCGTGTACTGACCTGATGGATAAGAATAGAAGGATTTAGTGATGACGAACGAAACACAGCCTTTGGCATCCAGACTGCGTCTGGGGCGGGAAGTCCGCCCCAAAACCAACCCGGAAGCAATGGTCTCCAACCAAAGGTTCCGCCTATACCACCGTTCCCATACCAACCCCAGGACAGCACTCTAAATGCTTTGTTCGCAGATGAACATGGCAGAATATAAACAAGATACTGTTTGTTCATATATTTTTTATGCAAAAAATTGAATATATGACCTATAAAAATAATTCAAAATTGTCACTTTCAGAGTTCTGGACTTGTTCATTTTCATGTGGATCTTGGTGCTCCGGTGGGACACTTTCGTTCACAATGTTTGGTTGCAAGCACCCCCTTTGTTCCATAGGTGTGAAAACTTGGCTTGATCTTGGATGATTTTGAGTAGCTGGGTCCCCTAATCTAGTTGTTACTGGGACTCTGAGCCAATAACGTGCTACTGATTCGCTTTCAGAACCTGATGAGTCACTGTCCATGGTACTTTGGCTTTGACTGATGCTGTAACCTTTGACTCTGCTTCTAATGGGCAATTTATTTTCCCTATGGTCAACAGGTTACAGGTAAGTCGTTCACCAGATGGAGGCCATTTCTGTGGAGCACCCGGGTTTTCTGTGCATTGTTCTCTGGATGTACCCTGTAGATGGGACTGTCATTAATTTGTTCTTTGACAATGTACATGGTCTGTTCCCAATATGATCTGAGCTTTCCCGGTCCACCTCTTTCTCCAAGGTTGCGGACTAACACTCTGTCACCAGACTCTAAGACAACTCCTCTCACGTGTTGGTCGTAGTATTTTTTTTCCACAAGCACTTGATTGCTGGCTGTTGTTGGTTGCAATATGATAAGCCTCTTTCATCCTCCTTGTCCACTTTTGCACATATCCATGTGGCGTTTCACTGCCCTTTTCAGAGTCGAGTCCAAACATGAGATCCACAGGCAAACATTATGTGGCGAGAACCTGGTGGCCTCGTGTTTTGTGCAATTATATGCATGAACGACTTGGGCCATGAAGTCTTTCCAATTATCCTTCTCTGTGTCCTCAAGGGTTCTCAGCATTTGTAGCAGGGTCCGATTAAATCGTTCGGCAGGGTTTCGCTGTGGGTGGTACGGTGTGGTTCGTGAATGGCTGACGCCTGACAGCTGCTGTAGGCCCCTGAACAGTGAGTTTTCAAATTCACAGCCCTGGTCATGATGTAGTCTAGCAGGGTAGCCGAAACGAGGGATGAAATCGCTGTAAAGCTTCTCCGCAGGAGTTTTTGCGAACTTGTTTCTGGTTGCCCACGCCTGAGCGAAACTAGTGCACTGGAACTGAGGATCCCCATGGGCGCCCTCACATGTGTGGTGGGTTTATTTTGTTTTATACAGGGACACTTTCTCGTTACATAAGTTTCAATGTCCTTTTTCATAAAGGGCCAGTAGAAGCGATCTCCGGCTAGACTGGTAACCCTTTCAGCACCAAGGTGACCCATATCTTTATGAAGGTGCTTTAGCACCAAGGACTTGTATTCTGCAGGCAGTACCAGCTGTTTTCTACCCCCAGCTTCCCTGTATAGTAGATCATTCTCAACCTTCAGATTTCCCCACTCACGCATAAACCTCCTCACTAGCCCATCTGCATTTTGTCTGTCTCTATCAGTTAGTGTAGTTTTTGTCTCTTTTAACCTGAGAAGTTCTTTTATCATCATGTCTTGTCTTTGTGCTCTCACTAGCTTCTTTGTGGCTAATGCTAGGTGAAGCTGGTGTGTCTGCCCTAGTATTTTGAGAAAATTTAAGACAGCTACATAGGCAACATCACTTTCTTCTCAGCCTCACTCCCCCCTGTTGCAAAAACAATGTCTCGGCTAAGCTCCTCTGTACACTCCCCTAAAAAAAATCAATGTCCAGAGGGAGGCGTGAAAAAGTGTCAGCGTCCACATTAACTCTACCGGCCCTGTACCTGATGTTAAACGGTAATCGCAAGCTTCCCCCCCAAACCTATGTCCTGGGGCGTTCAACTTCGCAGTGCTCATTACAAATGTCAGGGTTTATTTTTGTATACACAGGGAACTCTGGAGCATAAAAAAAATACCCTGAATTTTCACATATCGCCCATTTAAGAGCCAAGAACTCTAATTTACCCGAATGTAAGCAATCGTTTCTTTCAGCTGGGGTCAGAGTTCTTGAGCCATATGCAATAATTTTGAGCTTCCCCCCTGTCTCTGATATAATACAGCCCCGAGCCCTTTCTCACAGGCATCAGTGTGTAAAACAAACGGCAGTTCAAAACTGGGGTAAGCGAGCACAGGTGGGTCGGACAGAGTATCAATGAGCTGCTTCAGGATGTGGTCATGTTCACCTGTCCAGCAGACAGGTGTCTTTGAGGGCAGCTGAGCACTGCGGTTTTTCCTGGACTTGGTCTGTGTGTTTTCAGGACTCATTTTAACTTGTAGGAGGCCATACAAAGGTTTGGCAATCCTGGAGAAATCTTGAATGTAGGCCCGATAATAACTTAGAAACCTGAGCAGTCTTCTTAACTTGCCCACATTCGTTGGCTTCTTCTGACTGAGTGACTTGACAGCTTCATAGTCCTTTAGGTCGATTCGGACCCCGTTTTCTGAAACCAGCCTACCCACATATCTGACCTCTGCTTTGAATAGTACACAGTTAGTTGGGCGTAGCTTGACCCCGTGTTGTTGGAGAGCCCTGAGGACTTTGCGCACTGCCTCAACATGTTCAGTGAAGCTCTTTGAGTAGCAAAGAATGTCATCCAAACTTGGAATGTTCCTAATGTCACCATCATCTTGGGCAAAAGCATTTGATTCATCAAATAACATTTGCTCTCTTCTTTTTGTTGCTCTGGTGTTAGGTGACTAATGTCCACCGGGGGGTGCCAGTAAGCAGTGTTGGATGACTGTTGATCTTGACTAGACTTGGAAACAGAGTCAACAATACAGGTAGAGGCTGGTGCTACATACCAAGAGTCTTTGGGTTGGTCAGTCTCAACTATTTTTGCAATAGGTTCAATAAAACCCAAAACTGTTGAACTGGGGAGTGTCACACTCTGATTAGAATAGTTTGACATAGGTATTTTCACTTGAGGCCTCGAGTGGAGGAGTTCAAGTATCTCGGGGTCTTGTTCACGAGTGAGGGAAGAATGGAGCGGGAGATCGACAGACGGATCGGTGCGGCTGCTGCATTAATGGGGGCACTGTGCCAGTCGGTTGTGGTGAAGAGAGAGCTGAGCCGAAAAGGGAAGCTCTGGATTTACCAGTCGGTCTACGTTCCTACCCTCACCTATGGCCATGAACTTTGGGTCATGACCGAAAGAACGAGATCCCGGATACAAGCGGCTGAAATGAGCTTCCTCCGTAGGGTGGCCAGGGCGCTCCCTTAGAGATAGGGTGAGGAGCTCGGCCATCCGGGAGGGGCTCGGAGTAGAGCAGCTGCTCCTCAACATCGAGAGGAGCCAGTTGAGGTGGCTCGGATATCTATATCGGATGCCTCCTCGACACCTTCCTCGGGAGGTGTTCCAGGCACGTCCCACCGGGAGGAGGCCCAGGGGACGGCCCAAGACATGCTGGAGGGACTATGTCTCTCGGCTGGCCTGGGAACGCCTTGGGCTCCCCCTGGAGGAGCTGGAGGAGGTGTCTGGGGAGAGGGACGTCTGGGTGTCTCTGCTTAGTCTGCTGCCCCCGCGACCCGGTCCCGGATAAGCGGAAGACGACGAGTACGAGGTATTTTCACATTATGGCCTGTCTGTCTTTTCTACCTGTAAAAGTCCTGCTCCAACACTAAGTTGTTCCAGACGGACATCCTTTAGTACTGGCTCAAACAACACAAGTGACTCTGTAGAATTAATACTCTCTGGGACCCTACATTTAATGTAAGCCATCTGACTAGGGTAGACTGTCCCTCCTTTAAAGCCCACTTTTACAGTAGCTGATTCAGGTACAGGACGCTCTTGAGTCTGAATGAAGCTTACTAGCGTGCTTACAGCAGAAATGTCGATCCCCATAGCCCTACCAATCAGCTCAATCAGTTTGTAGTTTCCCCCATTGTCTTTAATGAACTTGTGAATCACATTAAAGCCTACCCTGGGTCTCTCAATTTTGAGGCGGCACACAAAGAAGGGTACACGTATGGATAGGTCTGGGTCATTGTAGCCCTCAAGGTTGACTACAACCTCCACCCACCCATCATAAGGCACTGAGTCCCATGTGACTGCTTTTACGTTAAGATCATCATCCATGAGTTCACCTAAAGGTCTAACTTGTTGTCCGGGTAAGTATCTGTTTAGCCACGCATGATCTAAAAGACTTACCCCTGCCCCTGTGTCTAGTACCACCATTACTAAGTAACCTGCCATCATACATTTGAGAAGAGACTGCCAACCTACTAAAGGAGCTACTAAACCACGTGGTGCTTCTTTGTCGACAGTTTCTTGTGAGCATGCACCTACTGTCTCCCTGTCAGTTGCGGTTTTGAACCTTTTCTCCGAGTGGGAGTGCTGAGATTTGCCGATCAGGGGTGGTCCCCCTGCCCTGACCGTCTCCAGTTTCCTGACGGCTTGATTCTCTTTAGGCACCCGATGGCACGATGTCCTTCCTCTCTGCAGACAAAGCAAGTGGTTACAGTTCGAATTGTCTTGGGAGGCACAGTTCTGACAGCTCTTTCTTTCTCTTTGGGGTTTTCTGTCTGGTTGGAATTTTGAATTCTTCTGCTCTGGTGCTGCGAGATGAGCCGTGATTGCTTTCAGATTTTCCATCGCTTGTGTCAGTGCTTCTACTTGGCTGCTGGGCCTTTGGAGTGTGGAGTGTCGCTGTTAATCTGATTTACTTCCACATTGTCCTTTGTTTTCTCTTTCGACTCACTACTTGCTGTGTGGGCATGACTTACTTTCATGGCAGAACTTCGGCCGTGTCGTCGCTTCCGCTCGCTTTCCTCTGTTGTGGTCTTTATTACCTGGCGAAGCAGTGCCTCATCAGTGACAGTGGGGTCACCTAAGAGGGTCTTGAGATCTCGGCGGACACTGTCATATTTCTCCCCTATGCCCTGACAAATAGTGTTGAGAAAGATGCACTGGATGGTGGATATATCATACTTACCACGGAGTCTGGCTGTCTGAGTGAGAACAGGATCTTTTGTTTCAGTCCAATCATTCTATACAAAAACTGCTGAGGTGTCTCATTTCCATGCTGCTTAGCACACATTGAATCCTGAAAGAGCTCTGTGCTACCTTTCACACCTAAGTGAGACTGCAGGAAACTTTTAAGCTCAGAAACTGTGAGATTGTCTTTTGTTGTCAACATATCTCAGAAGTTGCCTGGCTTAATAGCATGTAGCACTCCTCTAATCACCTCATTTGGAGTGTGATTCTCCCTGAGACCCTCATTTATCTGCTTACAGATGCTGTTATAACTTATTTCTGATGTTGTGTCATTAATCATTCCCCCATGTACCTTGAATGCTTTGCGGGACAACGGCGGCAAATCTCTCTTGGCTATCATACTCTCACCAGTGTGGGCTGGAACGCTCCCTGCAGGAGGAACAGAATACTGGGGAAAGCGCAGCTGTTCCTGGGGTTAAAGCATTGGGAAAAATGTGTCCCCTGCTGCTTTTGGAGCTGGTACTAGAGTTGCCTGCTGCTTAGGCGAATGACTGGTGCGAGGTGGTGTTGAATTGTGCCTCTTTGGATCTGGGGAGACTGGAGTGAACAATGTTTGATTTAGCTGGGCTTGAATCGTGTCATAACGGGCCAATGACGCCTGTACATTGGTGTCACCATCGGCCTCTTGTCGTTGAATAGGGGAAATAGCTTGCTCACTCGTATTTGCTTCATCTTCAAAGGACACTGACCTGTGACCACGATTCACCATGGCGCCATCTATGATACATTCAAGCCTCCTTAGTAACGGTAAGCCCTGGTCCTCCCAGCTCAGGAGTGTAGGACATGTCAGGTACTGGGTCAGATACTCAACACAGCTTTCTTCATCATCTCGAATCAGCTGACTGGAGTCCAGTCCTTCAACGTCTCCAAGTGAAGTTGCAATGAGGTGGGCTTCACTACCTGTTAGCTGGTGTAACTTCTTCTTGATGCTCCAAAGTAGTTGTTTTCTCTCACCGGATGACATCTTGCTAATCTCGAATGCTTGGATCCGCAGTGTTGCACTCTGTAGGCCGGTACACCCCATTTTCACCGGTTACTGGCCTCTCTGCTGCACACTGTGTCACCCCTGGCTCCGAGAACATGTAACATGAGAGGTCCTGGCAGTCAGTATAATGGGATCACCAGTAGCCCATGGACGTATGGCGTGCTAATCCCGGATGAGCCCCCACGATCTGTTACAGGTCCCGAGCATCAGGATTGCTGCAACAGTGATGTGCACAATCTGATGGATAATAAAAGAAGGATTTAGTGATGACGAAGGAAACACAGCCTTTAGCATCCAGATTGTGTCTGTTTATTTAACCACCAAGCTTTTAAGGTGCGTTCACACCAAACGCGGATTCTGCAAATTTTTCTTGTCATTTGTGTACTTTTGCTTGCTTGACATTCCGCGTGAACTCCGAGTTGCCAAATGTCAACAAGCGGCAACGGTTCGCCGCGTCATCAAATAGCAGGAGCTTCCATCTGCTGCTTGCTGGTTTCAACTGAACATGGCGGACATGGATTTCACGGACCTAATTACGGTGTTTTACCTGTGGAGAGCCGAAAAACAAAGTCAACGTCCCTGGGTTCACGAGATTCTTCAGGGACGGGAACAGTTGGGAGAGTACGACCACTTATTCCAGGAGCTGCATCTGGATGATGGTCGATTTCAGCGGTACTTCCGTCTATCCAGGACCCAGTTCGAAGATCTGCTGTCCCACGTTGGGAGACGAATTGGCCTCCGGGACACCAACTACCGGCGCTGTATCCCCGCTGCTGAATGCCTGTCCATCTGTCTTCGGTGAGTAAATAAATCTCAGCAAATAAAAAACAGCCGATTTTTAATATCCACATCTCCTAAATATAAGAAGACAACAGTGCAATGGCGCTATTTTAAAGTTTTACCTGCTACTCCAGTCTCCTCACTGACTCTTCTCCAGGCCAGGTCCTTTCTGTACTTGTCTCGGTAAAAATAATTAGTTGAGTCATACAACTCTGGCTTGCCGCACACCACCACTATGATCTTGTCCTCCATCTTCACTGACAACCGCTTCTTCTCCGCTGCGGTCTTTCACCCTACGTCAAAGCCACATCCAGTCCCTGATTGGTTGACGCGACGCGAATTTTGAAAAAAGTTCAGATTTTTCAACTCATCCACCGCTCTCGTGTCGCTTGGCGCACCTTTTCGCACCGCGTCCTTCGTCTCCTCTGCACCACCCCGTGCCGCTCCGCTCCTGAACGCGCCTTCTACATAGGGATAGCACGTAAATTGGCTGCCCCAGTCGCAGAATCCGCGTTCGGTGTGAACGCACCATTACAGTGTACAATGTCTATGCTTTACATTACCTTTATTTATTAAACCTCATTTACTTTTACTTTTCTTAATAATTAATATCTTATTAAACCTCATTTACTTTTACTTTTCTTAATAATTAATATCACCCATCACTATGTCTTCACCTAGATAGAGATAACACAACACAGTCTACTACACAGCACAAATCAGCCGTTTCAGCTTTACTGCATTCAGTTACATATCAACCGGCTAAAGCATAACTGTACTCTGGTTTTAACTCAATAGAACAACAAGACTTACCAAAAAAAAACAAGAAACTTACTCTGACTATTATTCTAACAAAAATAAATAACCTCGTAACATCCTGAGTTAATAAGGTAGCACCGTCTCTTCAGCCCCTTCCCGTGGAACTTTCCCAGCGCGAGCTAGCACCCCGCCAATACAACCCCTTGGCTGATACAACATATAAGAACCGACATAAAGGAGAACAGAAACCGTAACATAACGGTATCTTGAGAGGAAGTAGGGGCTAAACATCTTAGGGTACTTTCGGTGTGTTGTAACCGTGTACTGATCTGATGGATAATAAAAGAAGGATTTAGTGATGACAAACGAAACATAGCCTTTAGCATCCAGATTGCGTCTGAGGCACACGGGAAGTCCGCCCCAAAACCAACCCGGAAGCAATGGTCTCCAACCAAAAGTTCCGCCTCGACACCACCGTTCCCATACCAACCCCAGGACAGCACTCTAAATGCTTTGTTTGCAGATGAATATGGCGGAATATAAACAAGATACTATTTGTTCATATTTTGTTATGCAAAAAAATAGAATATATGACCCATAAAAATAATTCAAAATTATAAAACAACCAAAACAATGTGGTGGCATTTTTAGGTGCACCACAGCACCATGCAGCTTCTTTTTATTTTAGATGCCCCTTTGGAAATCAGAGGAGAGTTCGAATTTATTTCAGAATGGATGGCATCTCGACCTAAACTGTTATCATCATAAAGATAAATTACCTTTTTGTCCCTGTCCCTGGCACTTTTCATCCAGAGTTGATGACACATGAGCAGTGGTTTGTCTGTCTTTGTTTGCTGTTTGCTTGTCAAATTTGCCTGCATGTTGCACATAAGTTGGCAAAGTAATGCAAGACAAATAGCAAATGTTTTCAGGTCATTACCGTTGTGACCTTTGAGGTTTCACTAAAATGCTGTGCTGCCTATCATAGAATAATTCAATTCAATTCAATTCAGTTTATTTATATAGCGCCAATTCACAACACATGTCGTCTCAAGGCACTTCACAAAACTCAGGTACATACATTCCAATTAATCCTAACCATTGAACAGTGCAGTCAGATTCAGTTATTTATTCAAATTGGATAAAAAAGTTTTTCTATCTAAGGAAACCCAACAGATTGCAGAGTCAGAGATTTGTAGCAGTCACTCCTCCCGGATGAGCATGTAGAGACAGTGGACAGTCACTGGCGTTGACTTTGCAGCAATCCCTCATACTGAGCATGCATGTAGCGACAGTGGAGAGGAAAAATTCCCTTTTAACAGGAAAAAACCTCCAGCAGAACCAGGCTCAGTGTGAGCGGTCATCTGCCACGACCGACTGGGGGTTTGAGAGAACAGAGCAGAGACAAAAAGAGAACAAAGAAGCACTGATCCTGAAGTCCTTTCTAAGGCAAGGAAAAGTAAATTAATGGATTAATGGATGTAGCTCCTTTAGTCGAATAGTATAGTATAGAATAGAATAGACATTTTCTCAGTGTTACCCACTTAGTTGCTCAGTGGGGAAATTCAAGTGTACTAGCAGCAGAGCTGGTGAAAGCATGCAGATTCACACAAAGGTAAAAATATAAAAACAAAAAATAAGAAACAAGAAACCGTGCAGTAAAGGCAGTTCTCTAACATGAGAAAAATACTGTACAGTTTTTAAAAATAGCATATTCAGATTCAAAGAAATGTGCAACTGAGTAGGATAAATGAACAAAAAAATTAGGGGTTGGTAATTAAAAGATTTACATTTTGAAACAGACATGTTTTTGTGCTTCTGGGGAGAAAGAGTACAGCAAATGCTGACAGTGGAAATATTTAAGTGAGAGCCCTATTTTGAAACTGTCATAAAAGGAGATTTTTAATCACATTGGAGAGCCAAAAAACATCTGCTTTCAGAAGTCAGAGGAGTTAGAATGATGTTTGACCAGTCACATTCAAATTAAGAATAGAGTTTAGACCCTGTTCTTCTTAAAAACATCGTTACTTTAAGTACAGTAGTTTTACGTTCAATTTGATAATATATATATATATATATATATATATATAAATATATATATATACCACTCCTTGAACCGCCACCTTAACGTGGTGGAGGGGTTTGAGTGTTCAAATGATCCAAGGCTATGTTGTCTGGGGTTAAATGCCCCCGGTAAGGGGTCTCCCATGGGAAAAAGGCTCTAGGTGATGGGCAGACAAAGAGCGGGTTCAAGAATCCTTCATGAGGACAAGTATATCGAGGCACGTGACGTCGCCGGTACGGGGGAGCCGGGGTCCCCCCCCTGGAGCCAGCCTGGGGCGGGACTCATCGGAGAGCGCCTGGTGGCCGGGGTTTCTCCTGCGGGCCCCGGCCGGGGGCCCCCCCCCCGAAACGAGAGAGCGGGGGCCATCCCCAGGGGGCCCACCACCTGCAGGGGGAACCGTGAGGGACCGGTGCAAAGAGGATTGGGTGGCGGGCGAAGGTGGAGACCCCGCGGCCCGATCCCCAATGCTTAGGCTGGCTCTAGGGACGTGGAATGTTACCTCGTGGGGGGGGAAAGGAGCCTGACCTTGTGCGGGAGGTCGAGAGATATCGACTAGAAATAGTCGGGCTCGCCTCCACGCACAGCGTGGGCTCTGGAACCCATCTCCTTGGGAGGGGCGGGACTCTCTTCTACTCTGGAGTGGCCCACAGGGAGAGGCGGCGGGTGGGGGGGGTTGCTTGTTGCCCCCCGCTCCCCGTCTAGTTTTGGGGTATACCCCGGTGGATGAGAGGGTCGCACCCCTGCGCCTTCAGGTCGGGGATAGGTCTCTGACTGTCGTTTCGGCCTACGGGCCGAGCGGTTATTGCGGAGTACCCGGCCTTCTTGGTGTCCCTGTCGGGGGTGCTGGATAGTGCCCCTCCCGGGGACTCCATTATTCTGCTGGGGACTTCAACGCCCACGGGGAAAATGACAGTGACACCGGGGAGAGGCGTGATCAGGAGGAAAGGCCTCCCGATCTGAATCCGAGTGGTGTTTTGTTATTGGACTTCTGTGCTAGTCACGGATTGTCCATAATGAACACCATGTTCAAGCATAAGGGTGTCCATCAGTGCACTTGGCACCAGGACACCCTAGGCAGGAGGTCAATGATCGACTTTGTTGTCGTATCATCAGACCTTCGGCCGCATGTTTTGGACACTCAGGTAAAGAGAGGGGCTGAGCTGTCCACTGATCACCACCTGGTGGTGAGTTGGATCCGCTGGAGGAGGAGAAAGCCGGACAGACTTGGCAGGCCCAAGCGCATAGTGAGGGTCTGCTGGGAACGCCTCGCGGAGCGCTCGGCCAGGGATGTGTTCAACTGTCACCTCCGGGAGAGCTTTGACCAGATTCCTGGGGATGTTGGAGACATAGAGTCCGAGTGGACCATTTATTGTCGATGCTGCTGCCCGTAGCTGCGGCCGTAAGGTCTGCGGTGCTTGTCGCGGCGGCAATCCTAGAAACCGGTGGTGGACACCGGCAGTAAGGGATGCTGTCAAGCTGAAGAAGGAGTCCTATCGGCTGTGGTTGGCTTGTGGGACTCCTGAGGCGGCTGACAGGTACCGTGAGGCCAAGCGTGCTGCGGCCCAAGCTGTGGGAGAGGCAAAAACTCGGGCCTGGGAGGAGTTCGGTGAGGCCATGGAGAAGGACTACCGGTCGGCCTCGAGGCGATTCTGGCAAACCGTCCGGCACCTCAGGAGGGGGAAGCAGTGCTTCGCCAACACTGTTTATAGTGGGGGTGGGAGGCTGCTGACCTCGACTGGGGACATTATCGGGCGGTGGAAGGAATACTTCGAGGATCTCCTCAATCCTGCCATCACGCATTCCCTGGTGGAAACAGAGGCTGGGGACTCGGGGTTGGACTCTTTCATCACCCAGGCTGAAGTCACCGAGGTGGTTAAAAAGCTCGGCGGTGGCAAGGCTTCGGGGGTGGATGAGATCCGCCCTGAGTACCTCAAATCTCTGGATGTTGTGGGGCTGTCATGGTTGACACGCCTCTTCAACATTGCATGGCGGTCGGGGACAGTGCCTCTGGACTGGCAGACCGGGGTGGTGGTCCCCCTTCATAAGAAGGGTGACCGGAGGGTGTGTTCCAACTACAGGGGATCACACTCCTCAGCCTCCCTGGTAAGGCCTACGCCAGGGTATTGGAGAGGAGGTCTGGCCGATAGTCGAACCTCGGCTTCAGGAGGGAACAGTGTGGTTTTCGTCCCGGCCGTGGAAACACTGGCCAGCTCTATACCCTCTACAGGGTACTCGAGGGCTCATGGGAGTTTGCCCAACCGGTTCACATGTGTTTTGTGGACCTGGAGAAGGCATTCGACTGTGTCCCTCATGATGCCTTGTGGGGGGTGCTCCAGGAGTATGGAATTGGGGGCACTTTATTAGGGGCCATTCGGTCCCTGTACGAGTGGAGCAGGAGTTTGGTCCGCATATCCGGCACTAAGTCGGATCTGTTCCCGGTGCATGTTGGACTCCGGCAGGGTTGTCCTTTGTCACCGGTCCTGTTCATAACTTTTATGGACAGGATTTCTAGACGCAGCCAAGGGCCGGAGGGGGTCTGGTTTGGGGACCAGTGGATTTCGTCTCTTCTTTTTGGTAGAGTATGATATTTCACATTTGTTATTTTCAGCAGTATTTTCTTGATATTGTGCAGCTTTACTATTTTCCAGTGTTTGTGAATTTAAAGTGGCAAGAAAACATTTAGCTGAGGGACATTTTTGTTCACTTTGAAAACTTTGAATTTAGAAAAAAAAATTGTTTCCTACTAAACGTTTCCTACCAGATCTCATTCAACCCCATCATGGACTCTTTGTATTGCTGGCATCCTAAACGAGGTTAAGCAGTTTGAGATGCAGGACAGCCAGGTCCTTTACCAGCTTAATTTCCATGGCCATCAGACCTTTAAATGTGAAGGAACCACTGGTTTTATTTACCAAAGTTGATTTTGTCAACTTATTTATAAAAATGTTTTTTTTCTATATTTTAATAATTATCTGTCTTTCTGTCTGTCTGCCTGGCTGTATATATATATATCAGTTATTTTAAAGCCAAACACTGGGTGGCATCCGTTATACAGCTATACAGCTATACAGCCATCCATATTGCTAGTAAAATGGTATAAAACGAAAGTTACGTATGTAACTACGGTTCTATGAATCCCGGATGACCGCCAGAGGGCGGTGCTGAAAGCACTGAATGCTCCCTTCACGAATGCGCGGTTCCAGTAATTATACCTACAGAGTCACACCTGTGGTCTGAGCATCTAACAGCTTCAGTGGCCGCAACGTATGCCTCCAGCGCCTGTACTGGGCACAATAACTCAGACCCATCCACTGTTGCACCTGACTGAGGCCGAAACTGAGCCAACCTCAATGGTTGGTTACAGTGCGAACTTAGGCACCAACGCAGTGTTAGGCCACAAGGCAACACCAGAATTATCTGGACCCACCACTGAGAAAAAAGACGCCATCTGTTGTCATACTGCTGATGAGTGGAGGGTGCCGTAGCACTCAATATGGTACGCCTGACAGAGTCCGAACACCCAGTCAGCCTCCCAGTGGCCATGCCCACAGCTGGAGACGTTGAGGGTGAGAGAGAGAGTCCGCGACCTGATTGCGCTCCGCCGGTAAATACATCGCTCTTAGGGTGGACAGATGAAGAGAGGCCCACTCCAGAAGATCCCAGGACACCTCTAGAAGGCACGCCGATCTGGTGCCTCCCTGATGGTTGATGTGGTAAACGACAGAGTTGTTGTCTGTTTAAACATGCCACATGCCATCCCTCTAGGTGTGTACAGCCTGCAGCTCCAGCACGTTTATGTGTTCGGAGTGCTCCCCCTGACGCCAGAGACCCTGGACCGTTCCCTTTTGCCACACAGCGCCCCAGCCCATGGGGCTGGCATCTGTTGTGACCACACCCCTGCGACACAGCACTAACCCCATAGGGACACCCTTGGAAAATAAGTCTTGTCTCGCCATGGAGCTAGGGCACAAAGGCAAGTCCACGTCACTGTGAGCCTGCGACGCCTGTGCAGCTTGGCGTCCAGGCGAAAGCTGTTTAGCGACCTCTGCAAAGGACGCAGAAGGAGCAAACCCAAGGGCACAAGACGAGTGACTAAAGTCAGTTTGTCTAGCAGCTGCAGGAAGGTGATGTAGGGAAACCACCTAACCAGCCTGAACTGACTGACCAACTGGAATATGTCGGCCACCCTGAGAACAGATGGACGAGCCCACAGAGTAGTCGAGTCCAAAAGCATCCCAAGAAAAGTGGTCATCTGGGGTGGAACCAGGCAACTCTTCGCCAAGTTGACTTTGAGGCCCAACTGCGACACATGTGCAAGAAGGCGGCATGTATCTTGGGAGGCACCTGCCCGAGAGAGAGCGCAAAGGAGCCAGTCGTCCAGGTATGGACGAATCCTGACTCCGGAGGCCTGCAGAGGAGAGAGGGCCGCTGTCACGCACTGAGTACACACCCTTGGGCAATGGGAGAGGCCAAAAGGGAGAACCTGGAATTGCCAATGGCGACCCTGATAAGCAAACCTGAGAAAATGGCGATGTTCTGCTGCAATAGGCACATGAAAGTAGGCATCCGTCAGATCTATTGACGTAAACCAGTCTCCCTTCGCAGCAGCCTGAAGAACTTCTAATGTCGTAAGCATGTGGAAGGGAAGCACCCTCAGCAACTGATTGAGTTCCCTCAGATCTAAAATGGGACGAAAACTGCCTGTTTTCTTTGGCACGACAAAGTACATCGAATAGTAGCCCCTGGGTTGCCGCAGAATGTCTACAGCCTCGATTGCACCCTTGGCCAGGAGGGCGGAAAGTTCCTGTTCCAGTGCTTGGGATTCCACCGGGTCGGCGATTACAGTCATTTTGACCCGGCGTGAAAAGGGGGGGCCGCCATCCGAACTGTAGCCTGTCACCGTGGGTCAAAGTGGCAACCACCCACGGATCTACAGAATGAGCAGCCCAGAAACTGAGCTGCTGATGGGAAAAATGTCTGGCCCGGTGGCATCATCTTAGATCTCTACTAACAGGCGTGCAACTCCCTCAGGTACTCTGACAGAGGGACAGAAAAAGGAGTAGGAGCCCGTCCACGCCTGAAAAAGGCACTTCCGGAAGCAGACTCCTAGCGGGAGTTCCAGCTGCAGCTGCCTCAAGGCCATATGCATGACCTCCCGCATAGACCCGTCACTGGGCTCACCAACTGCACTTTGTGAAGAAAATGAGCTAGTCTCAGAGGCTTGGGAGGATTGCGCCTCCTCCTCATCTCTAAATTGAGAGGCCGATGCAGCCAGAGACAAAACATCCTCCTCCACAGACAAATCAGGCATGGGTGGGGAAGAGAGCCCAGCGGTTGGAGGTGAGGCATCAGAATGACGTGTTTGCAACAACGACTTCATCTCTGCTAACTCCGTCGACAACTGCTCAACCCTTGTGGCCAGGCCCTGGTCAGACTTGTCTCGCTTCCTCCTAGAGGGGGGCACAGATACTGTGGTCTCACCATGGCGCTTTGAACACCTGAGGGGGGCCACCTGCCCAGAGGGCGGGAGGTCAGCATCATCCTGAGGGCATAACTGGGCCAACCGAGCCACCCTCAACGCATGGGGCATGAAACTACAATTCATGCAGGTGTTCTCAGGCAACGCCTCCACCAGGTGATCATGTCCAAGGCAGGTAGGGCACAGGTCATGGCCATCGTCTGCCTGAAGCACAGCCCCACAATCCATGCTGCAATGGGAGCCATCCATGTCTAAGATTGAAAACAAGGCTCACCCCAATTCAGATGGGAAAATAAACACGCTAAAATCAGGAGAGGGGGCGCTAACGCTGCCGTCACCAATTATAGCAGAGCAGGCAAATGAAAAGAGGCCAGGCACAACCAAGAAAAGCCGACACCACACTGTCGGTTACACTGGGAGAGGGGGCGAACACCGCTGCCATCACCAGGTATAAAGAAAAACAACAAAAAAACAAAACTAAAAACAGCTTAACACTGTAAGCCGAACAGGCCACACAGTCGGTTACACTGGGAGAGGGGGTGAACACCGCTGCCGTCACCAGGTATAAAAATCAAACAATTGTAAGGAAGGCTTAATGCCGTGAGCCGAAACGGATCACACAGTCGAGCACACTGGGAGAGGGGGCGAACACCTCTGCCGTCACCAGGTATAGAGCCAAATTAACAACAGCCAAGCAATAACACCACAGACACAGTAACAATAAGGCGTGAGCTGGGAGAGGGGGCGCGAACGCTGATGTCACCAACAAACAGCAAACTTACCTGCAGAAATCCTTCACTATGATCAACCCGTTGCAGCCCTTACTTGTGTTTAATTTTTCAGACTCAAAGATTGCCTGACTGTCTAGAGATGACAGTTCAATGCTCTATACAGTCTATAAGTGTCCCCATGTTGTCAAAATGCCCTTTTGTTGGAGCCACTTGTATGCCTAAATATGCACAGAAATCCTAGTGTCAGGTTCTGCCTTTCAGGCCAATAATTTTCCATTTTAAGCAGACTAAGCCTCCTGCAGCCAGCAAAGCTGGTAATTTGTATCTGACATTTACTCCATTCTCAGAATAATTAGTTGTCCTGAAGCTACCTTTATCATATATCCTGATTTAATCCACCATATCATGGTTATTTATTTACATTTACATAAAGTAGCTTGCAATGTTAAATTAATTTACCATTGCAGTATGACATCAGTTTTTTTTAGCCCTTTATGGTAGTTTATTGGATTACCTGATAAAACAAAGCCTGATGGCTAGGGGAACTTGAAAGACCCCCTGGATGATATTAGAACAAACATCAATCACGAGTTATATGGAAAATGTTCAGTATACTGCACATACTTTTTTGCACAAGCTCAAATACTTGGTGTAGATATTAGAAAAAATGCCTTGATAAAAAAATCTATGTTTTTTAAAAACAATATCCTACTCTATTTGTATTTATGACTACCATACTTAATAATAACTGGTAAAATAAAGGTGTTTAATTGTTATGTGGCAGTGTGCTGATGGTGTTTGAGGTGCCAAGAAAAGTGTTTATTTTCACAAGTCTTACTGGAGCATGCACACAAGGGGCTGAGTTTGGAGAGGCCATTTTCGTGCCAAGTCTACAAAGTTTTGAAAAGAACTTTGTTGTTCTCACAGCTGACAAGGTATTCCCTTTCATCTGCAATGGATTCACCCTATTTAATGTCAACAAGGCTCTTTAAGCTGGAAACTGGGTGAAAAAGAAGAAGAAAAAAGAAGAAAATGTCATCGGATATCACCATGACTAGTAGCTGACAGACAAACCTCTTCCCCTTGACAAGAATAAAAGAAAAAACAAAGACTCTTGTTGCAAAAACAAATCCCCTGAGCGTGACTTTGAAACATGCCCTAGTATGTCACGTGTTGGAGGGTTTGCTCCACACCCTTTCATATAATTGCATTGTACGTTCATCCCTTGAGTCATTGCAGTTAATGTTGCATGGTAAATGACTGGAAATGCAGCGCTGATCTGTTTTTAGGTTTGCATTATTTTAGAATTCCTCACCCTGATGCATCAGACAGTGGAAACCATGGCCGGATGGAGGCAGGGGTTGTCTGCTCGTCTCTGTCAGACCTGACTAACCGGGACAGAGGCTCTACCACCTGATCATTTTTCCACCTCCGCCTTCCTATTTCTCACCTTTGAGCCTTAGGCTTTCCGGCTTAATCAATCACTTGTGTGTATACCTGTGTGTAAAGTAAGGACGTGTGAGGCAAACAGAGCTCTGAGGTAGGTGTCAGGGACAGGTGGACAGGTTCAGTCTCTCCCTCACCTTGGCGGCTCTTCTCCAAATGCCCTTGACAGGCTTACATGCATTCAACACACCTGCACTAGAGGAGCCACCGACACACACACACAAGCACACACACACACACAGAGTTGGGTTTTTTTCACACATACATAATACACAAAAACAAACAATAAAGTGAACAGCTTCAGGCTACTCCTAAACCCTAAGGGAACATGCAAACTATGTTAATGCATGCCAGTTCATCAATTTAGTTTTCGGACCAAACATGCTTTCAGGACTGCCTCAGCATGCAAATTTCTCAAGGTTAAAAAGTTATCAAGGATGAGATGGGTCCTTGTGTGTGAATGAATCTCCATATCATGAAAGAAAAATCAATAGCTGTAGCAAATAATGCGGCAGATGAAGTTAAATGCACTAAGCGCACCTAATTCTTTTCAATAGACTGTCTGTTGCATTTTTGGGTTGTGTCGATCACAGCAGGCCATGTCATGATTGACTCAACCTTTGAGTCACAATCATTTAGAACAAATGAAGGATAAAGCTCTTTTTTATGTTTGGCATAGACACACTTTTCTATTATCTTACAAGCAGGCACACACAAGTTTACCTCTTATTTAAAAAAAAAACATCTCTAAAGAAAAGACTGGCCAAAACTTCTAGCACAAAAACTGCCTTGGACAAATACTGTATTAATCAAAGAAATAGAAAAAGACAATTGATAGGAGCAGCAAGACGTAGAAGCACAATGTAAACATGCAGCGTTGGCCAGAGTAACATGCTAGAAACAACCACTTCAAATGCATACAATATCGGGCTCAACTGTTAATGTAAACTCAAAAATGCTTTACTTACTCACTCAGGATTAAAAAACAATTTAGAAGGTCTTCATAAAACAAAAAGGAAGAGTTTTAAATGGTTTTATTTGTCAGATATTAAAAACCACATAAGCCTGCATTAGAAAAGAAACATGGTGGAAATGTTTATATCATACAGCTACAAATAATCCTCACTACAACACCATAGCATAGTGTGGCAACAAAACAAAGAAAAGAGCGTGTCACAAATGACAGAACGATCTATACAATAAGATAATAAATGGCTACATTAAATAAAACTGAACCCTGTTCTGTGGCAGAGATGTGGTAAGCGAGAATATGTGGAAAATTCTAAACACCGCATTACCGCAAGACCGTAAAACAATATAGAGGACAGTAGCATGCATGCAGTGTCTATCTTGCAATGATGCAATAAAAATACACTGTATATCATTGACTGCAAAGCAGAATAAGGCAATTAGTTGAATCAAGAGAAGGTGGGTGAAGGATGTGTCCATTTATAATGACATGCATTTTAATTCAAAGTTTTCTTTATGGATTTGAACTCTTTTTTAATCATCTGAAAAATGTGCAAAAATGTCATATCTGTGTTTAAACATTAAACAGAGTGGTTCTGATTACATACGCTTGATATTGTATTCATATTTGAAGCATTCTGTTGGATTTTGACTTGCAGATCAACCAAAGTGTTGCATCATTTTGTAGCCCATTACAAGGATTCTTTAAAGGATGTGTTCACAGTCAAGGTCAGGTTTGACAAGCAGAACTCACAGATGCACATTCCTAATTGAAAAGATGCACAGATTGACCATGTATTGTACAGCTGTAACACTAAAATCAATCTTTCACTTTCTTTAAGCCTACAATATGTGAGTGAATAATATAGGATCAACCGATCTGAGTGCCGTGATAATTCTTTGAGCCTTCCAGTTTGCATTTTGATCTTAGAATTTCTTTGAATGTCCTGTAATTTTACCCTTGAACTATCATTGTTTTCATTACCCTACATCTGTGACGGAAGATCTTGACTCTACAATGATGCTGATTAGAACAATGAAAGGAGAAAAAGCAGATGGTAAGAAATTGTAAAGGCAGAAAAATAACTTGCCTAGACTTACAGGCTCAAAAAGTTGACAGTTTTAATGCCACTTAAAAGTAATGAGGAGCACAACCAATGCATAATTCACAGTGTAGTTAGGGCATTGAGTCAGTGACTTGCAGCATGCAATCTGCTGGGTTTCCTTAGATAGAAAACCTTTATCCAATAAAAAAAAATAAACTGAATCTGACTGCACTTTGATAGTTAGGATTAATTGGAATGTATGTACCTGACTTGGAATCTGTATGATTCGATTGAATTGACTTTGTAAAGTGCCTTGAGGCGACATGAATTGTGACCTGTGAATTGGCGCTACATAAATAAAACTGAATAGAAAAAGCATGTCACCCTTTTTTTTTTTTTTAATTGAGCCTTCAGAAAAATAAAAACAATGAGTGAGGAAGTAAGAGAAAGTTGAGGAAACTCATACTAAAATGACAGATATTGTGTGTACAAAATCTATCATTCATAACTTATGTAGTTGTACTGTAACAGGTAGTTCAGAAGTCCCGAAATTTCAGCCAGACACAACTGATAAGATTCAAAGGATTACTGATCTTTCTAGAAGGCGTTTGCCAGGAAACCACCAGCGGTAGGCAAAGGAACCTCTTTTCAGAATCCGTGAGAGGATCAGGAAACTGAATTTCGGCTCCTTGGTGTGATCGTCAGGAGGCAGCAGGGTCACATCACACTGGCTGTCAGGTTTGCAAACCCAGTGACTGTGCAGAAGGCGGTGGGCAGGGGACAGAAACAGGCTCAGAGCCGGGAGGACTGAAACAGGAGACAGGATCCAAGGGAGAGGCTTGAATCGTGGGTCGGGGCACAGAGGTGAGGTCATGAACAGGGGGGCAGATTCAGGCATACGGATCCAAAGGTTAGGCAGAGAGGGTCGGTCAGGAGGCAGAGGCAAGGTCGTTTGTCCAGAAAGCAGAAGCCAATGGAGTATTCGACGTGGGTAAGGCAGAGCAAGGAAATCCGTCAATCAAAATGAGATCAGATCAGGCAGACAGGCGAGAAAGGAACGCTGGATACTACTAATACAAAGGCTTTCCAAAATCTGGCACTGGTTGGCTGTCAGAGAGCTGTATATAAAGGCAGGACCACAGGAGGAGCAGATGAGGAGTAATTAGGGAGCTGGCTGGGAGGAGCAGGTGAAACCAATCCTCCTAAAAGCTGCAGCCCAGAGCAGGCAGACAGAGGTGATTCAGACAACCACTGCAGAATCATAACATGTACTAATTTAAAAAATAAAGAGGTGAGCATCAATTATTGCATGAGACGGCCAAAACCCTCTTGGTTTGTCAGTGTGATTTTTAATGTGTTCGTGTGTGATGGTGACACAAAAAGAAGACCCCTGTGGCCTCTTTTAACGTCAGCTAAAAGCACTCAATACAGGTTTTAGTTCAGTTCTTCACCAGGGAAACATCCATTATATTCGTCTGGTCCAACTTACAACCTCTCTTCAATCCTCTGTGAGGGAAGCAAGTACGTAATAGCTGCTGTTCCAACTGGCTGCTTTTACCTTGTTTTCTAAATAAGGAAGAAATGACTATGATGTTTGGACAGCAACCATAGATAATCATGCAGGGGTCAGATTTCTTTTCTGCAAGAAAGGCTCGGGAGCAAGTAGCTGTTTTCATCCCACCATCACTAAAGTCACTCGTAGAAACAGAGAAGGAAGTGCAGCAGCAACAACTATTGTCACATAAACAAGATGTGCTTTAGCCATAGTTTATTCTAGATAGGTGTAGTGAAATGAATGCCTCTCAATAGCCCCTGTCTTTTACTCAAAGCAAAAAAATAAAATAGAGGAGGTGATAGTGGACTTGCACTTGAGGAAGAGAAGGTTTGAAATATTTAGAAAGTACTGAATGAAATTTGTCTTTGTGTTGCCCTGTGATGGACTGCGACCTGTTCGGGGTGTCTTCCACCTCACGTCCGATGACTGCTGGAAGATGGGCAGCCTCTCCTCTGCGACCCTGTAAGGATAAGTGGATATAGGCAATAGATAGATTGATTAATTCAATTTTGATGGGAATGCATAAATGCAAGGGGATGTAATAGGAAAATATTTTTGTATGTTGCAGAATTGACACCTTTTGGAACCAACATTTCAGGGCTATGCTGAAGTATTTATAGCCCCGAAGTCTTTAGTGTATTAATTTTGGAGACCAACACAAGAACAATGCTATGTTGTAAAGTAAAGGAAAATAATGCTTTGTTTTGTTGTTTATATTACAAATAAAAAACTAAAAAAGCAAGGCATGCATTGTGTTTTGCTCCCCTGAGTCAAAATAGAAAAACCACCTAACACAGAAATAATTTGAGACTGAAATAACTTATATTTCTTCTTTATAAAATAGCTCAGTCAAAGTTCAGTCATATTGTACATACATCTGTGAATATCACTTTTCAAGTCACAGATTCTCTAATGTATTTACATCTAGATTTTTAATCAACTCTTACAAGCCTCATTGTTCTTCCTTGAGAAAAAAACAAACAAAACATTCCCTCAGTATCATGCTGCCACCAGAATGTTTCACTGTGGGGATGGCGTGTTTAGGGTATTTAGGTTAAAATTTTGGTGTCATCTTACCAGAGGCCTGCACGGTGGCACAGTTGATAAAACTGTTGCTTTGTAGCAAGAAGAACCTGGGTTTAAATCCTGATCAAAGGGTCCCTCTGCATGGAGTTTGAATGCTCCCCATGTGCATGAGTGGTTTCTCTCCAATTTACAGTTAGGTTAAATTGTCTCTCTAAATTGCTGTTTGGAGTGAATGTGTGTGAGAGAATGGCTGTTTTTTTTTTTTTTCTGTATGTCTCTGCATTGCCCTGTGACGGGCAGGACAGGCCTTCAAGAACAAGTGGATGGTGGATGTAGAAAATAAATAGATGGATCTTACTAGAGCAACTTCTTTTACACCTTTACATTGTCAACTTTGTGGCTTTTACAAAACTAAAATCTTTTTTCTTTCCTATTGCTTTCTTAGAAAAAGTAATTCTTCTTAACACTTTTCCATAAAAGCCAGAATTGTGGAGTGCACATCTAATATTTCTCCTGTCAAAAGATTACCTTCCTGATCTTTGGATCTTTGGAGCTCCTCCAGATATAATCGTTCGCTGATTTAAACTTATTCACAACATTATCCCAGACCTGTCCCCACTGTTCCTTTGTCTTCATTATGTAATTTGTTAATTAATGCTCTGTAGCAAACCGCTGACACCTTCATAAAACAAGCTGTATTTATACAGAGTTTAAATTACACACATGGACTCGGTTTCCTAATTAGGTGACTTCTAAAGGCAAAAAAGTTGCTTTGGATTTTTTTTCTGAATACAAATTCACATCACTCTTTTTCTTAAACAAATTGAAAGCCATATATCCTTTTCATTTAACTTCAGTCACTAGGGAACTTTATTTTGGTCTACCACAAAAGATCCTTATAAAATACTGTATATTGAAGTTTGAGTTTATAATTGAGTTTAAAATTGTTTGTCACAAACTGTTACAATGTTTAAGGGGTATGGCTACATTTTACCAATGTAGTTTTTATATACCACACAAGCTTAAATGACCAGTAAAAAGTTGGCAAAGCTTTTATTTTCTCTGTGTTTGTGCTTTCTACTCCTGAAGCATAAAATACCAGTTTTGTTATACTTAGATGTTTTCTGCACCATCATCACTTACAGCAGGGACATCCAGCATGTTGAGGGCTATGCTTTGACACCCATTGAACCGACAGCATTATCAATTTACATTTTGCTTTAGAGCTCATTCAGCATTTTATAAAAATATAAAAGATTATGATTCATGCCTGAATACTCGAATAAATTTGTATTTAACATAGTTTAAGATTTTAAAAGACAGAATGAAGCGCTTCCTTTGCAGAATAGCCTCACTTTATTGTTGCTCCAGACTTGGTATTAACAATATAAGTTTACTACATGCTTTCATAATAATATTATCCACATGTTTAAAAACTTGGTTTGTCTGCACTATACTTGTGTTGCAACTCCAATTCATCTCAATTCTTTCATATTTAAACATTTTATTTAGTTAGCGTTTCTACCAATATTTTTTCTTGCAACATGTAGTTCAAAGAATTAGTTAGCAGTGATTTCCATCAGATTGTACTCTAAAGTCACGCTTACCATATTAGAGCTCCATAAAAAGAATCCTAACAACTCAAAAGCATGCTTTATAGTTTTCCTTTGAACTGGAAACTTAAAGTGTTTTAATGATCTATGAAAACCTACCTTTAACAAGATGAACGACCTAGTGATGACACTTTAATTATTCACTGTAACCTGTTTTCTTGCAGGTTGAATGTCGCCTTGACATATTTTAGACATAGTAATTATAGAGCGCAACAGCAGTTATGCTTATTTTCATAGTTTCCCCACCCACATACCTGCCTCATAAGCAGCAAAAGTCTTAACTCCATCTACTAGAAGCTAAGGTCTGAGTATGACCCATCCTCACACAAAATTCTTCTAGTGGAATGCTCGCCACTATGCCCGCCATTTGGAGTTAAACTAAGAGCTTTTCAAGCAGAGCCCTTAAACACTGTTTTTATGCTTTGTTTTGTCATGCGCCATGATACCCTCCATGGCAAAAGGATTGCCTCTAGTAGGTTGCTCAAGATTAACTGTAAAAAGTGTGACAAAAGAGGATAAACATCATCTAGTTGTTGGACACGATGATTGTGCTGAATATGAGACCTGCTTTGCTACGTTGCCTGCGACGCTACCTGCTTTTTGGCATCCATCAGCCATTTTGTATCCAGGATAGTCCGCCAACTACAAATCCAGCGGGCTGCCGCTGATAAGATGGGGGCGTCCCAGTTCTGATGGCACAGAATGAACTATATAACGGACTATGAGACTGCCCACCCTTGTCTTCAGCTGACGAGGGACCTCGACCACGGTTACCACGCAACTGAAGCACTCATGGAGAAGAGAGGTCCCATGTGGAGTATCAATTTATTCTCCTTCATGGCCAACGAAAAGAAGTTCATGACAGACAAATTCTGGAATAAGAAGGCCAGAAATTTCAACTTTACGATCGAGGGTGTTAGGTTTAACCCCATAACAAAAAAACACGGAGTTTCAAGGAGACGGATCGGCCACCTTGTTTTTGTTATAGTCGACCTGCTGCCGGTCAGACATATTTTTTCCCTTTCGCCAAGGAGGCAAAGGACGAAGATTGACCGCTCTTCACGAAAGTTAACGAGGACGCACGTTGAACTCCAAACTGTCCCCCTCCTCTTCCCCCACGCCGCAGCCGAAGGAAGGCTCCACAAGTAATACCCATCATTTATTATTTCTTTTGATTCTTTATTAGGAGTAGTTCTGTGTAGGGTAGAGAGATAGGATTTTTACTGCGATCAGGAATCGCCACTATAGTCATTGATTTTATGAATTGTATTTGCATGCAGCAAATTGTATTGAACTGCTGATTGCTGTATTGATTGCTGAGGCCGCGTGTCTCAAAGTTTGTGTCCTTACTGTGCGAACACCGGAGCACCGGTAATACTGGAAATACGACAGTAAACCACATGGTGAAATTCACCTTTTCTGTGTATCACACTTCATGCTGCTAACTTGCCGCCAAAAGGTTATGACTCTTTGTCTAAGCTGAGTTTCCAACTTGCATTGGGGGGTTTTATGACAGCCCGTGGCCCGCTGGGCTACGCTTTCTGGCGGGCTGCTCCCAAACTCCGTTTCACACCACATTCCTTTGTCCATATTACCACTTTGCCATAACGCTGCTGATTCAATACACACCAACACTGTGTTTTGCTTTATTTTGTTAGTTAGATATTTTACCCTTTTGTGTAGAACTTTGCATGTTTGAGTAGGTGAAGAGTAGGTGACATTTAATAATTGTAATTATCAGAGGCCTTGAACCATAATTACAACACCAGAGGACAGCTCTGGTTTGAATTCATAAACGAGGATTTTGGTTAAGGAGTTAATTTTATCGGATTATGATTTTAATTATAATTCTTGATAAATATTCAATAAATCAATAATCTATGATTACAACATAGTCTAATTTAAATTATAGTAAAATACCTAAATGTGTATTTATTTTACTTTACTTTACTTTACTTTAGAATTAATTTTGACCATATATACCCCTATATGAGCTTAATCAACAAATACGCAAAAGTGACTATTAACTTCAACAAGTGGGTAGTTCTAAAATCCAAAAAGGTTTAATTTGCTGGTTTGGATGATTAGGCAAAAAAATACAGTGTAGTGCACTGAAATAAATTCAGCATATTCTGCTTGTTTTATTATTTGCTTGGCAAGTTAAGTTACATTTGTTATGCATTTCAGTTCCTTTTGTGTTATTAATTATAGATTAAGAGTTTTTATTCTCTATGATTGCTGGCTGCAGACACAAAAACAGAAAACATTGCACTAGTCCTTTAGGAGAGATGATTGCGAAGAAATAAAAGTTGCAAAAAATGAAGATGGTAATTTCTCTTGGCAGTTCTTTCTTGTTTTATTTTTTTGGCACATGTGGTCTTTATTTTTGTCATTTTTCCAAAGTAAGCAGACAGTGGGGCAGAGCGAGGGGGAAGACATGAAACACAGGTCTCCAACCTACATAGGTTCGAGTCCCAACACAGGGTTGGGACTGCACTGGCACTGGTTGGTTGCACTGAGGACTGAGGTGTTCATATATGGGTCGGGCGCCTCAACTGGATAAAATCGATCCAATTGTTTATTTTTTTAAATGTATTACTTAATTTATGGAATTTTTAATTTGAACAGGGAATCTAGAATAGTGTAGCTGGTAATCCATGACTTTCTGCTTCCTTGTATATTTATGTTTGCATATGATTTGATGTGTAAGAATTATGATTATTGATTAATTAATATTTATCAAGAATTATAATTTAAATTCATAATTTTAAAAATCTTAATTAATTCTAACAAAAATCATTACTACGAAAGAAATCAGAGATGTCCTCTGGTGTTGTGATTATGGGCTCAGAGCTCTTTAATAATTAGAATTAGCTATTCTCATTATAATTGGTAAATTATTAATCACAAAAACCACATAATGTCATGTTTATTCAAAACCGCTCCACTGAAGGTGGGGAATTGCGGAACCGTTTTCGACAGATAAATCACTCTTGCATGAAATAAACACAACGCTTCTCTTAATCCTATATATGAAGATTTATTGAGCCAAAATAATTCTGAGATACCATTATATGGGTCCAAAATTTCACCGAACAAGCACAATTTATACAACAAAGGGATAAAAATGACTACGAACCACTAATAATAAAAAGAAAAATATATGCGTATTAGTGTCTATGAAGATCCAAACCAGCAGTTTTATGGACCAAAATGTCAATTTGGGTTAAATGAAAGAGAAGTCCTCATGGTTGCTGATGATCGATTGCAGCAATCAGACTGGTAAACCTGGTGGGGCCACGCAGCTTAGCCTCTACAGCTGATGCCAAAATCTCGAAAAAGAGTCATAAAACTCTGAGGGGGAACTCAGTGGAAAAAAACTCCAGCAAATAAAACTGGAATAACAGAATGGTCAGACCACGAGGACCAGACCGCAGTTGCTTTGAACGAAAAAACCTTGAAAGTCCAACTTCTAAATCCTGGCTTATTTGGATCAGCGGGCAAAACATGAACATGCCGATCAGCAGCGCTTGGCCACAGCAAATCAAAAAAACCACTCAGCATAAAACACTCAATCAGTATTGCCATGCAACATTTAAACCTAGATTAACCCCTGGGAATCTAATATCACCTTCCACTAGTCTATTCGCCCAGACCTCTAAATGCACCTATCCGTTTAATCTAAAAAAGAACAAAAATACTTTTTGACGTTAATTCCTTCTCTTACTTGGTTGAGGATGGATCAGGGGGGGGGTTCTGCGAAAAATGAGGGGGGGATCACGCGTCTTGATTCACCTCAAGAAAAAAAACTGTAAACTTCTCATCCGTCCAGGAGGGAGAAAATATGAAGAACCGTTAGTGACTGAATCAACAAGGAGGGAAATCATCTCCTTGGAAATAAAACCTCTGTGGGTTTTCACTGCGCCGGGTGTCGGCGTGCGGTCTTCGATCGGCGAATAAATCTCTGACCTTCATGGACAGACAGATTTCAGCTTTCAAGTCTTCAGGAATGGCCTGTTTTTTTTTTTTTTATAGCAAAAGTTTGCCTGCGAGCTTTTGTCTCTCCAGATATGCGCCTCTGATGCGTCGTCCTGTGAGACAAGTGGGAAATGGCAACGAAACTTTCTCCCTCGGAGGGTTTATAATCCCGGTGACGTCAGAGCTGCGACGTCTGTTGAGCTGCGATTGTTCCACTGTGCAACCAAAATGGATGACTCCAACAGATCCATGGACGTATTTTCTTCATTGTCTTCATTTCTCATCACTTTTCAAGATAGGAAGAACAGGGGACCATGCCAAATTTATTTTGCCAACACACAGTTTGGAGGATATTGAGTGCGGTAAAAAGTTCGCAGTTAGATGACTGCAAGATATAGAGGCATCTTGGGAGTCAAGGTGTCTCCATCACAACACTTCATTTGAAGGTTTTTGAACACCAGTGTTGTATGCAATTGTTTATCAGTGGTGCCAATAATTATGGTGGGTGCTGTCCTTAAAGCTAAGTTTTTAGTCATAGATATACAAGTATGTTGTGACCAATCTATAAACTTATTACAGCATTAGTTTTTTTAACTCTTTTAAATTGTCTTACATAATTAGTATATCTTTTTATATAAGTTTGTAAAATTTGTTCAGTTTGAAGATTAGCTGATGTATTCCGTAGTTTGTTGTATTATATAATATACAGTAGAAGAGTTGGATTGTGTTCATGAAATCTGTTTATTAACTCCTGGCCTGACAAGATGATTTGTGACCTGACTACTGATTTTTAAGATCAGCAATCCAAGGCTGAGAGGTTTTGTGGATACATGAATTCTCACAAGACAGAGGCAATGACTCTCTTGGGGAACTCTGCATTCAGATCAGGTTCTGCTGGAGCCAAGACGGCCCATTGGCAAGACAACAAATCCATCTTGGCCCTCACTAAACATTAGCCTTATTCAGACATTTGTTTAAAACTGAGATGATGGTGTGTTTTTGGGAGTCCCCTTACATCCCATTATGTAGTGTTTAAGGTTTAATGTCATAAATCAAATGAGTAGAAAAAGTATCTACACTGCAGTAATCATGGGAGTTTTCCAAAGAAACATTAAGGGATCATTATGAAAACTTTAACCAGTCTAAATACATATGGAGAAACAATTATAAACAGCTCTCAGTAGAATGATTTATTTGCCCCTTCAGAATGCTGATAGAGCTACCACGTACAAAATGCATCATAGAGGAATAGCAATACATAAAATTATTACAAGATATGCCTTTCAGACCACACAGGTTGCAGCAAGGTCTGGCCAACCTACCAAAGTGTGTGCTAAAAAAATGCTCAACAACTTCCTGAAATAGTTGATTTTCTGAACAGTGTGCTAATAGAAAGAACAAAAAGAAGATTAGTTTTTCTGATGATGATGAAATAAATTATTAACTCTTTCTTCAAACACACCAGTTCCTCCTGCTGCAATACATCCAGCCTTTCTGGGTGAAGAAAGAGACATGTCCAATGTCTGTTAAACAATGTGGGTTACATTGATAACTGGCGAACATTTTGGGGAAAACCTTGTCTGATCCGGAGAGACGGCATCCATCCCACTTTGGATGGAGCAGCTCTTCTTTCTAGGAATCTGGCCCGAATTTATTAGTTCTCCAAAACTCTGAAACCCAGGGTTTAACCCGGAAGCAGGGTCGTATTTAACACTCCTCTCTGCACTTCTGTACTGCACCACCCATTTTAAACCCATTAAGAAGGTCTCGCCACGGTAAAAAATTTAATAGATAAAAAATAACTAAAGGGGGAAATCAGGAAAAATTCATAAAAATAAACACAATCAATAAAAAAAAAAAAAAAACAATTTAAAGTGGGCCCACTGAACAAAAAATCTCTCTCTTTTTAAAAACATTGTAGTTAGGACCTGATTTTGACAATCAGATTGAATTTTGCTAAAAAGAAACCTGCTGCAGCAAAAAGGGGGTTTGTTATATAATGAGTCAACTCCCCACTAATTATTTAAATTTCACATCCTCGAAATACGGGCGGGGGGGAGTAGCAACCATCTTTTAGTCCGATTTTTTGATTAGTCCCAGACCAATTAATAGCTACAATCTTTGAAAATTTTTAAACCTTTTGTTTTTCCCCATCCAAATTGCCCAAAGCACTAAAACAATTTATTTTGTTTTTTGTACCACCACCAGGCCCTTAAACCTCAATTTTTTAGATTTGTTTTCAGACATTTATCTGATTTAGTGTTAAAAAAAATTTTCGTTGTTATAGTGGGGGATTTTAACATTTTGTTTTAACGAAAAGATAGCCTAAATGCATCTTTGATCAATTGTCTTGCTTAAAACATTAACAAACCCACCCACTTTGCTTCATTTCTGGGCCTTTGTGAATATGGCATTGAGGTAAAAACTAAAAAATATTTTTTTCTAAACCCTGTCCCGTTGACATTTTTTAAAAACCTTTTATTTAATTTAAACCAAGTACTCCACACCGAAAGAAAAATTTTAATAGTAATATTAAGACGATGCTGTAACAACCCTTTAAAGAATCTTTCCATTTTTAATTTCCTAAATCACTGAAAAGCACAGTGGAGGGCAAAAATTTCTGTTTCTCCCCCTTCACAAATTGATTCTCTTGTTAAAAGTTTTTTAGGGAACCCATTGCGGGGTCCCTTAAACAAGGGGCACCCCCCTTGAAAAAGAAGGAATTATTCATAGGAGGCAGGCCCCTTTTTTAATTTAGATCTCTTTATTTTAAACCCAAAATGTTGGGAAAATCGGAGGAAAAAGGGCGCCTACAAAACAAACAGGATTCCTATTAAATCGGGAAAAAAAAGGGCCTACTGTTGTTTAAAAAAACTTCACCAAGCCGGGAACAGCTTATTTTTTCACCCCTTAAAATAGAAAAAAACCAAGAATAACCCTGGGTTTTTCTCTTTAGTACAGTTGCTAAACTTACAAAAGAGCCCTAGCTCTGTTGGGGCCATCCATTCCCTTAGCTTTTTAGCGTCATGTTTTTTAGGGGATTTTTTCTTAAAAAAATTGATTCTATTAAAAAAAAAAATCTTTGACATACTCCCGAAGAGGGATTCTTCATCTCAGAAAGTGAGACAACATTGGAAAAAACTTAAAACCTGATCTGGGTTTGGGGGGGGGGGGGGGGGGGGGGGGGGGGGGGGGGGGGGGGGGGGGGGGGGGGGGGGGGGGGGGTTTTTACCGGGAGTTCCCGGGGGGGGGTTTAAAAAACTTCAAACTCCTTTCAATTTATTTAAAACCCGATTCCCCCCAAATTAAAAAAAGGAAAATTTTTTTTAATTTTTTTTAACCCCCTTTTTTAAATTTTTTGGTTTTAATTTTTTTTTAAATTTTTGGAAAAATTTTTCTTTCCCCTTTTTAACCTATTCCCTTAAATTTTCCTTTTATTTGAAACCCTTTCGGTTGTCAGATACTTTAAAAATTAGCCTTTTTATCCAATCTTCCAATCTAATTTTTAAAAATTTTTTAGTTTTTTTGCTAATCAAAATTTGGGGAGCATTTTAAAAAAGGGAATGGCATTTTTTCCAAGATTTCATCGGTTGGTTTTTCCTTTTTTTGGAGCTCCCTTTTGCACTAAAAGCTTTAAAGTCACTAATTTTTTATTTTTATCCTTTTGGAAAAAATGGAAAATTTTTTTACGGCCCGTTTTTTAAATTATTTTTGATTTTTTTTAACCCTTTTTAATAATTTTTTCCTCTTTTTAAAAAGGGTTTTTTTTTAATTAAACAGCGCTACCTTGTTTAAATTTATCTTTCTTCGATTTCCCTTTTTTTATGTTTTAAATTTTTAAATTTCACCCTTTAAACTTTTCCCGGGGGTTCCTTTATCCAAGGGTTAATTTTTTTCCAATTTCTTTTTTTACTTTATTTAATTTTTAACTTTTGTTCCATTTGGGTTTTTTTTTTCACCCCTTTGGATAAATTTTTTACTGTTTTGTGATGAGGGAAACAGCTTTACTTTTCCATAAATCCCGATGAAAACCCCAAACCCGTTAGATAGATACAAGCATGTCTTGAAAAATATAAAAAAATTGGGTGAACCCAAAATTTTTTTCCCTTTTAAAGTCAACAAGACAGAAGTTGTCGTCTGTGGACCAGGTCTTTAAAAAAAAAACGCTTAGTCAATCACTTAACCTGGATGGCATTAAATTGGGGCCCCTGGTAAAAAGTAAAAAAAAATTTGGTGTTTTTTTTTGACCAGGACATTTCATTTAAATCCCATTTAAAAAGGTTTTTAGGATTTCCTTCTTTACCCCCGGAACAAGCCAAGAAGAAAAAATTGGGAAACCCGGAGTGACGCTGAAAACTAGTCCATGCCCTTTGTTACTTCCCAAAGGTGGACTATTGTAAAATCTTTTTTCTTCAGGATTTTCCAAAAAAAAGCAGTTAAAAGCCCTTTAGCGATTCCAAAAAAGCTGCAGCAAAGTTTCTGGGAAAAAATTAAAAAAAAGAGATCATTAAAATTTTTGCCTAATTTTTTGCTGCCCTTTATTGGGTCCCCGTTTAAAACCAAAAATTTGAATTTTTAAAAATTTTCCCCCTTCCCCAAAAAGCCCTTAATGATCTAGCTCCCTCATAAATCAAAAGACTGATTGGGTTCCCCAAAAGTTCCTAGGGAGAGCACTTTTGTTCCAGACTGCAGGTTTACTGGTGGGTTTCCCAGAGTCCCCCTAGAAGTAGAAATGGGAGGCAGATCCTTTATTATCAGGCTTTCCCCCTCCTGGGGGAACCAGCTCCCTGCAGCCAAGCTACACCTGGCCTGACTCTTTTGCCTAACCGGGACACCTTTCGGGGGGGGGCATCTCCGAGCTTCTGCTGGCAACAACTTAATGTACCCTCTAGATGATCCATTGGCCCTATCTTTCAGTTTTTTCCTTTTCTCACTCCTAACATGGCGATTGACTGATTTTTACTGTAACAATTAATGTGCTTCTTTTTGATCTAAACCCTTTAAAATGGCGCAGGGTTTATTGTTTTTTCTTTTAGGTGAACGGCAAAAGGAGCTACTCCCTTAACTTTACTTTTCCCTTCCCTAGAAAGTATCCTGGATCAGTGCTTCTTTGTTTTCTTTTTGGCTCTGCTCTGTTCTCTCTAACCCCCGTCGGGGTGGCGATGGGCCCTCACATGAGCTGGGTCTGCTCGAGATTCTTCCCGTTTAAAAAAGGGGTTTTTCCCCCTTTCCCCTGTCGCTAATGATGCTCAGATGAGGGGTTCCCCCAAAGTCAAAGCCAAGACTGTCCACTGTCTCTACTGCTCATCCGGGGGGAGGGGGCTACAAATCTCTGATCGATGCAATCTGCGGGTTTCCTTAGACAGAAAAAATTTTATCCCAATTTTAATAAATAATAATGACTGCACTGTTCAATGGTTATGACTAATTGGAATGTGTGTACCTGACTTTCGAGAAGTGCCTTGAGACAACATGTGTTGTGAATTGGCACTATATAAATAAAACTGAATTGAATTGAATTGAATATCTGTGTTTTTGCTGTATTTGTGGGCTATACACTGTTGAAAAATAACAACTCAAAGTTGGTTAAATCATTTTTTGCTTCCTCATTTCTCTGCAGCTGCTCTCCAAAGAACCAAGGCATTTCCACTAAACATAGAAACCCACATATGTTTTGCTTCTTCACATAATGGGATTTTGTGCCACGAAGGGAAAAAACATAAAATGAAATCCTTTTTGAAATGTCAAAACAAAAGATGATAGAATCTTACTTTTTTCTCTACTTAACTTCTAACGAGAGCCTCATGCTTGTCTTAAGTTAGCTTCATAACAAAGAACCCATTGAGTCTTGAAACAAGAGTGGAAAAGCAGCTAAAAACATCAGAAAATTCCAAATAGCTGTCAGTCATCACAACATTATCATGTCAGTAAGACACTGACAATATTATTCAAACTGCACATTTTGTGGTCTTTGCTATAGAACAGAACCATCATATGTAAAGAAAAAAATCGATGTTGCAAGAGTCACTTGTATGCTCAGTCTTGCACCACCAGGTTGATTATGTTTTTGCTACTGTTTACACCTCTTTGTAGGTCTTCTTCCACATCATTAATTATGTTTTATTTCCTCAGGGAAGTTATCTTAATTTTAGAATACTGAAGGAAATTGTCACAGTCAGTTCTACCTGTCATATTTTACTGTATTTTACTCTATTGTTAGAATGAATAATGTAATATTTTCTGTAATAGTAAATGGAGTTTTTCTTTAAGAAAGTATCCAATGGTAAAATATGAAAAACACACTAGATTTTATTTTTATATCCTGAAGACTGAACCCCAACATCAGAATTGTAAATCATCATATTCACTGATGTCACTTTTATAGTTTTGTTTACTTTATATATCTCTAATCTTCCTTGATTCTCAGTTACCTGTATGATAAAAGTGTTTTTGTTGTTCTTGCTTTGTCTTGATGCACCTCTTAAGAGCTCAAAATAGGACATTGGGTCTTTCACTATGTCTTTGCTGAATTCATCCTGCTCTAATCCATTCACCTACCCCAAACAGACATTCATATCCAATTTTGCAAAAACATTATTTACCCCCAGATTTCTTCTTCTTGCTTTGTTGCCAAACTTAAATGTATCAGGAACTTAAATGTATCAGGATATCAAAGCAAATAATTTTTGATATCTGACAAAGAAATTCTTAGTAAATACAAAAAGAAATTTCAGATGATGATTTCATTTATCAGAGGAAAAGGGTTGCCTAGACAAAATGTCTCCATGTAAATAAGAAAAATTAAATCATAATTTGAAAACTGCATTTTTGTTTATTCAGGTTATCTTTGTCTTATGTTAAAATTGTTACATGGTCTCAAACCATTAGCTGTTGCAAAAAAGCTAAAACAAAGCAAGTCTGTAAGTCAGCACTATATCTGTCTTCCCCTCTATTTATCCATTTATATAGGTATTTTAGAGTTTGCCAGGTCATTTGTTCAACCAATACAAGTTTCTATGTGGATGTGGAGAATTCGCACAATGTCTGTACCCCATCTCTTAACTTTTGCACCCTTGCCACCGCATTTAGTGGCAATAAATGGCACCAGCTAACAAACACATTGTCTGAAATCTGCCACTGTAGCTGGGATGCCAGTAGCTTTAGACATGTCAGGCCTTTGGGCATTGGGATTGGGTTTCCTCAGACCCCCTTGTCAAAGGATTAGCTCACACTGATCATCGGGAATGCAGAACTGTTCCTCCTCTTTTCTCCAATGCCACTGCTGCTGCACACATTCCTTTGTACAATTTTTATGCCTGGTGAAATTTTGCTAATACTTGGCAGCAGTCTTACTATACTCCCTGTTCCACTTCCTTTGATTTCCTCCCAGCCCTCTTACCCTTTACACCACCCACTCCCATGACTGTCTCTTTCTCCATCACTTCCTCCTCTCTTCTTCAACTGTGTGCTGATGAGCTTGAGAACTGTTTTTTTTAGGGAAGGAAGAGGGATTATGCTAAGCCCCAACTCGGGCAGACCAGTCTTATCTTGCCTGTAGCAGCTCTATGCACTAGAGAAAAACAGGCTGGAAGAGAGCAGAGTAACAGGCCAGGAGGTGGGAGGGGGTAGCAAAAGATGAGTATGGCCACTACTACAAAACATGATCAAGCTTTACAATAGTGTTAGGTAATTTGGCTGTCTTGAGGTATGTTTTTTGATGTATGTGTTAGACAGTCTCTTCTCAAAGCTGAATTGTGGCACTTGCATACAAACAATACAAACAATGTCTTGACTAATACAAATTTCTCTAGTTATTTATCAGACATCATTCTGTAGTTGACTGGCAGTCTCTTCTCATGTGACAGAAGTCTCTTTCACAAAACAGTTATTGTCAGCCCTTTAGAAAAACCCAAATTTTGTGGGCTATTTTTCCCGCCCCAGATTTTTGAAATTTTAATGTGGAGCCCAAATGAAAACCAGCAGGGGTGATATAGGAAAACCCGACACATAAAAAATTTTTGCTGGAGGGTTTTCCATTTTTAAGGGGTTTACACAAAAGGGGTGTGGACTACAGTATAAAAATTCTCCTCATTATCGATCATTGTAGCAACCAACACCAGATACATCTGGCCAGCGACCACATTTTCAAGCATCACCACTACTTAAGAAACCATGCATCCATGGTAACCATCTCCAGCAGTCACTGGTCAAGAACCAGGGTGCACCTAGGATAAGTTGCCTGTTCAACACAGGGCAACACTAAAACACTCAGATTCCAGGCGTGAATGCATTCAATTGTTTAAGGGGAATTTGAGGACAAGGTTTAAACCAAAATGCATGTACAGGTAAATCTCAAAAAAAAAGAAAGGGATTTAAAAATGCAATATTTTTTTTCCCAATCATCCAGAAATTTTTTAAACTGGGATATTATATAGAATCATAAAAAAATTTGGTTTAGTTGTGACTATGAATCTGAAAATATTATTAATTTTTATATCAATTTTTAAAATTTATCAAATAATATTTTGGTCTGTTAAGGGGTTTTCCCGTGAAAAACCAATGCCCCTTTTAAAGGGGATTTTATTTGGACAAAATAGAAAAGGGGGAGGACAAGCTCTGAATTATTGGGAAAGCAAAAAATCTGCACAAACATGGGAAAGAAATTTACACCCAAATTTTTTAAAAAACAAGAATTTATTAAAAAAAATAAAAAAACTTTAAAGTCAAAACATATTTTAATCAACAAAATCTTTACTATGCTTTAAAAAAATCAACTAAACCCACCAAGCAGAATTAAAGAAAAATTTAAGGGCTAATGGGCTATGTACAATAAAACAAGTTGATTAAAAAATTTATTAAAAAAAGGTTTACCAAAAAAGGGGATGCAACTTTTTTTCCATGCAAGGTTTTTGTTTTAGAACCAAGGATTTTCTTTAAGAATCTGGAAATGAAAATTTTAAATTATCTTAGAAACCAATTAGGCCAAAAAATTCAGCATACCTTTGAAACCCTTCCCCAAGGGAAAATCAGATAAAAAAATTTTTTGATAAAAAAAATGTTTTAAAAAAATGATCTGCTGAATAAAACCAACCTTTGGATGGGTAATTTCAAAGGTGTCTATTTGCTGTCTTTTTTTATTAAAATAATATTTAAAAAAAAAATTATTAAGGAAAAGGGAAAAATATTTTAAAAAAAAATTTTTTGGGAAAAAAGCCAAAAAACTTTTTTGGGGAGATGGGGCTTTTTGGTGTATTTGGGGGTCAAGTTAAAATAAAAAATGTTTAGGGAAATTATTTTCCGGGTTTAAAAATAACAACCTTTTGGGTAAAAAATTTTTTAGCAGCCAAGAATGTCTTAGCTGTAGTTTAAAATAACAAAAGAAGCTGATAGTTAGTACTAGAATCGAACACACACCTTTAAAAAAAACTTTATAAAAGGGTTAAAAAGCCTAAGAGCGGGGAAAAGACACGTTAGATCAATCTCTGGTTTACAACACCCTTCAAGTAAGTTTTCTTAAATTAAAACACACAAACAAGAAACAAAACAGAGAGCACGTTGGGTTCTCACTTTCCTCTCTGCCCAACCCTAACCCCCGTTTAAACCCTCTGAGGAGGAGTGTCGGGGTGATGAAGTTTTGGGGGGGAGGGTGGTGGGGGTGGGGGGGTTGGGGGGTTGTCCTCTTTGTCCACTGACGGGATGCATCCGTTGTCCTCCTTCGGGAAACTGCTCCACTCGGAGACGTAGAGACGCCGTCTCTGCCGGGAACTCTCTATAATGCAGCTTGATTCTGTAGGCCTCAGAGAGAAAAGTCAAGCCACGCTTGTACCTTAATTATCCCTTTATGAATGAATCTACCGGATACACGAACAGTGATTCATTTGTACTTAACACCGGCGTGGGAGAGAGTGACTTGTGGGAGAAGTGGGGGTTTTATATGGACAGTGGCATCATTCAGTTCAGTTCAATTCAATTCAGCTTTATTTATTAGGCCCTCAGCCCTGAGCCCTTAGCTTATTACCGGAGGTCAATTTAATGCCATCCAGGTTAAGTGATTGACTAAGCAGTTTCTTTTTTAAAGACTCCAGTCCAAAGATGTCTTGTCGGAATTTAGAAGCAAGAAATTTAAAGTCATCCAAGTTTTTATATCTTCAAGACATGCTTTTAGTCTATCTAACTGGTTGAATTCATCAGGATTTATGGAAAAGTAAAGCTGAGTGTCATCAGTGTAACAGTGAAAATTTATTCTATGCTGCCTGATAATTTGACCAATTGAAAGCATATATATAGTAAAGAGAATTGGCCCAAGTACTGAACCCTGTGGTACTCCACAATTAACCCTGGAGTTTAAAGATGATTTATCATTTACATTAACAAACTGGAATCTGTCAGACAGATAAGATTTAAACCAGCCTAGCGCTGTTCCCCTGATCCCTACAGCATATTCCAGCCTTTTTAAGAGAATATTATGGTCAACTGTATCAAATGCAGCACTGAGATCTAACAGAACCAGTACAGACACAAGTCCATTATCTGAGGCCATAACAATATCATTCGTGACTTTCAGCAGAGCTGTTTCAGTGCTATGATGAGCTCTGAAGCCTGACTGAAACTCTTCAAACAGGTCATTGCTGTGTAAATGCTCACACATTTGATTAGCAACTATTTTCTCAAGAATTTTAGATAAGAATGGAAGATTGGATATAGGTCTGTAATTTTTCAATTCATCTCGATTAAGCAAAGGTTTCTTAAGTAAAGGTTTAATTACAGCTACCTTAAAAGCCTGTGGTACATATCCATTTACTAAAGATAGATTAATCATATCTAAAATGGGGCTGGTAATCAGAGGGAACACTTCCTTAAATAATTTGGTGGGAATCGGGTTTAACATACAAGTTGAAGGTTTAGATGAAGCTAATATTTCTGATAACCCAGGAAGCTCCACAGGATCAAAACAGTCCAAACACAGATCAGGTTCTACAGTTATTTCCAATGTTGTCTCACTTGCTGAGGATGAAGTAATCATCTTCGGGAGTATGTCAAAGATTTTATTTTTAATAGAATCAATTTTATTTAAGAAGAATCCCATAAAGTCATGACTGCTAAGAGCTAAGGGAATGGATGGCTCAACAGAGCTATGACTCTGTGTAAGTTTAGCAACTGTACTAAAGAGAAACCTAGGATTATTCTTGTTCTCTTCTATTAATGATGAGAAATAAGCTGTTCTGGCTTGGTGAAGTGTCTTTTTATACAACAGTAGGCTTTCTTTCCAGATTAAGTAGGAATCCTCTAGTTGTGTAGAGCGCCATTTTTCCTCCGATTTTCTAACATTGGCTTTAAAATACGCAGATCTAAATTAAACGAAGGAGCCTGCCTCCTATGAATAATTACCTTCTTTTTCAAGGGGGCTGCATTGTCTAATGCACCACGCAATGATGCAGTAACACATTGAACAAGAGAATCAATTTGTGAAGGGGCAGAAACAGAATTATTGCCCTCCACTGTGCTTTTCAGTGATAATGAGGAGATTAAAAGTGGAACAGATTCTTTAAAGGTTGTTACAGCATCGTCTGATAATGATCTACTATAATGAAATTTTCTTTCAGGTGTGGAGTACTTGGTTAAATTAAACTCAAAGGTTATTAAGAAATGGTCAGACAGGACAGGGTTATGAGAAAATATTGTTATGTCTTTACACTCAATGCCATATGTCAGCACAAGGTCCAGAGAATGAAGACAAAGGTGGGTAGGTTTGTTAATGTTTTAAGCAGAGACAATTGAGTCTAAGATAGCATTTAGGCTATCATGTTCAGTGTGAACATGAATGTTAAAATCCCCCACTATAACAACTGTATCTGTATTTAACACTAAATCAGATAAAATGTCTGAAAACTAATCTAAAAATTGAGAGTAAGGGCCTGGTGGATGGTACAAAACAACAAATAGAAGTTGTTTTAGTGCTTTGCAATTTGGATGAGGAAAACTAAGGATTAAATATTCGAAAGAGTTGTAGCTATTAATTGGTCTGGGACTAATCAATAAATCGGACTGAAAGATGGTTGCTACTCCTCCCCCTCGCCCCAGTATTTCGAGGAATGTGAAAATTTAAATAATAGTAGGAGTTGACTCATTTATAGTAACATAATCCTCTTGCTGCAGCCAGGTTTCTGTTAGGCAAAATAAATCAATCTGATTGTCAGAAATCATGTCACTAACTAGCAATGTCTTTAAAGAGAGAGATCTTTTGTTCAGTAGGCCACATGTAATTGTTTTATTTTTCTTTTTAGTCTGAGTTGTGTTTATTTTTATGAGATTTTCCTGATTTCCTCCTTTTAGATTATTTTTTGATCTATTCAATTTTTACCGTGGGCGAGACACTGTCTTAATAGGGTAATGGGTGGGTAGCAGTACAGAAGCTGCAGAGAGGAGTGTTAAACTACGACCCTGCTTCCTGGTCTGAACCCTGGGTTGTCAGAGTTTTGGAGAACTAATAAATTCGGCCAGATTCCTAGAAAGAAGAGCTGCTCCATCCAAAGTGGGATGGATGCCGTCTCTCCGGATCAGACAAGGTTTTCCCCAAAATGTTCGCCAGTTATCAATGTAACCCACATTGTTTTCTGGACACCATCTAGACAGCCAGTAGATGAATGACAGCATGCGGCTAAACATGTCGTCACTGGTTAAATCGGGGAGGGGACCAGAGAAAATTACGGAGTCCGTCATTCAATCATGGGAAGTTCCCTGTTACCCCCCCATGGCTGTGCCGGAAGTAGGTTAATGCAATTTATTTTGAAAGTTCCAGAAAAGTCTGTACCGCATCTTTCATGTTGTATCCATGGCTGTGGGTCCCAACAGTGATATATTCCAAGCCTTTGTTTCTTGTAAGTTTGATGATTATGGGTTACAGTTAAAGAAGACCCAAAAGTGTCAGTGTCTCAGAAAATTTGAATACTGTGAAAAAGTTTATTATTGGACACTCAAGGTGTCACACCCTAATTAGCTAATTAACTCAAAACACCTGTAAATGTTTCCTGAGCTTTTAAATGGTCTCCCACTCTGGGTCAGAAGGCTACACAATCATGGGGATAACTGTAGACTTGACAGATGTCCAGAAGACATTCATCAACACCCTTCACAAGGAGGGTAAGCCACAAAAGGTCATTGCTAAAGAAGCTGGTTGTTCACAGAGTACCTTATCCAAGCATGACAGAAAATTGAGTGGAAGGAAGAAATGTGGTACGAATAGGTGCACCAGCAACAGGGAGAACCGCTGCCTTGAGAGGATTGTCAAGCAAAATCCATTAAAGAATTTGGGGGATCAGTAAATTTTTTGGTCTGAGGCTGGCGTCTGTGCATCAAGACCCACCACACACAGATGAATACTAGACAAGGGCTACAAATGTCGCATTCTTTGTCAAGCCACTACTGAATCAGAGACAACATGAGAAGCGTCTTAACTGGACTAAGGAGAAAAGGAACTGGACTGTTGCTCAATTTTCCAAAGTCCTGTTTTCAGATGAAAGTAAATTGTGCATTTCATTTGGAAATCAAGATCCCAGAGTCTGGAGGAAGAGTGGAAAAGCACAGAATCCACATTGCTTGAATTCCAGTGCGAAGTTTCCACAGTCAGTGATGTTTGGGGTGCCATCTCATCTACTGGTATTGGTCCACTGTGTTTTCTGAAGTCCACAGTCAACACAGCTATCTACCAGGACATTCTCTGCTGACAAGCTGTATGGAGATGCTGATTTAATTTTCCAGCAGGAGTTGACACCTGTCTACACTGCCAAAGGTACCAAAAGCTGGTTCATTGGCCATGGTGTTCCCGTTCTTGATTGGCCATCAAAGTCCCCTGACCTGAACTCTGAAAACATATATTGGCTGTTGTCAAGAGGAAGATGAGAGACACCAGACCCAACAAAGCAAATGACCTGAAGGCAGCTATCAAAGCAATCTGGGCTTCCATTACACCTACGCAGTTCCACAGGCTGATCCCCTCAATGCCACAGCGCATTCATACAGTGATTCATCCAAGAGGAGGCCAACCAAGTATTGAGTGCATAGAAATGGACATTCTTTTCAGAAGCCTGTCATTTGTGCTTAAAACGTACTTTTTTGATTGGTCTGTAATATTCTAATTTTCTGATACAGTTTTGGGTTTTCTTTACCTGTAAGCCAAAATCATCAAAGTTACAAGGAATAAAAGCTTGACATATTTTACGCTATATGGAATGAATCTATAAAATATAAGTGTTTGAAAAGACTGACAAAAAATAATGCACATTTATGCAGTATTCAATTTTTTTTAGATGTACCTGTATTTGAACTCAAAGGGAACTGCACAGATTTGTGCATTGTAGGTTGTAGTAATGACATCAAGACACTAGCCAAGAGCTGAGTCTTTTGAAAGCCGGGTGAAAAACATTGATGATAAAAAATAAGCCCATGCATTGTGACTAACTAATATACCACTCTATGGACTTGTGAATTCTTTTTTGCATCAATGCAATCAGTTTTTGCAAGGCATAAAATCCAGTAGTGAATGGTATTTTAAAAGCATTTTTGCATTATTGTGCCATAACACAACATTTTTGTAAAATGGTTTGAAATAAAAAATGTTTTTCATCATCAATCTCAAGACCTGGTGCTGTCAGGTAGGAATGCCATCCTGATGAGATATTTTACAGTATGTAGCAGGATGCTATATCTTTACAGAGGCCAGCCAGTGTAAGTCACAGTATTGGATTGACCCAAATGGCCCTGGGGTTATGAAAAGGGCAGGGTGAGGTATCAATGGGGGGGGCTAAAGGGCCACAAAGCCTCTTTCTTCACTCTTCCTCCTGATCCTATCACTCCATTCCTTGGCCATGGAGATGAAAGACTAGCCTGTAATTGGAGAGTCAGGAGCAAGTGGAAGTAATGAGAAAGTTAAAAAAGGGAATGGGGTAAGGAGTGCTTGAGGAGTAGGTTTGGAGAGAGTGAAAGAGAAAATGCCTTTGATTTCCTCAAATTAAATGAAGAAAAATAGCCCAGCCTTGCTCCTCTATAAGGTCGGACTTTGAGTGACAGTGTAGCAACGTGAGGTTTCCAGGCTGTAATAACTTGCCTTTGTGAGGAGAACTCAACGCTTTGTCTTCCTTTTTGCTGGGGCCCAGGGTCCAGGGATCAGCGTTGACTTATTATGACTAGCTTTTGTCCTTCATAAGCTGTGGGAGACTTGACTTGCCCTTTCGTCTGTCATCAGAACTGTGATCCCATACTGTTGCAGGTCTCCATGCATGGAAATGCTAGAACAGCAAGTAAAGGCCAAACGATGTGGACTACTTTAATCCCTTAGATGGCATTATCACATGTTTCCTACTGCAAAATGTATAGAATAGTACAGGTCTTGCCACAAAGTCAGAGGTTGATGAATGCAATTAATGGTGACAGACCATTCACCATTTTATTTTTTAATTAATCAGAGTTTGCTCTGTTGCCAAAGACATATGGAATCTGTGTTACCAAAATCTTTTTTAATAAAAACAACCTCCCCCCAAGCTAGATATTGTTTCTTTTTTTCTTTTCACCCCTGGCAATGACACAGCACTTCACAAATACATCTAAACACTATGGGCAAATAAAAGGTCTCAGTAAGTTCTGTATATTCTCAGGCACAAATCTCTTTCCTATTTTTTCTGCAAAAACTAATGTGAGACCTTGCAATGTTTTTACCCGCTTTAGAACTCCCAGACTTTGAAATGGAACCCAAAACTATAAATTTGTGAAGCAATGCAAATGTAACTCAGTAGGGATTTCAGATGTTGGCTTTCTTTCTGTTGGACAGCCAAAGACTGGATTATTTTGCCTTGAAGATTTACGCTTGTGTTCCAGTGGAGTTTTTCAGCTGCTTCTTGACAAAGGGTAATGTCTTCCATTATCCTGTTGGAATTTTAAATTGATGGACTGGGTCACTTATCTCAAACTCACATCTGAAAGGCTGAAGTCTCGTTCACCCTTACTTCATAATACAGAGCAATAAAAGCGCTATTAACCCCAGCCAAACATACCAACATACCAAGTGCTACACCTGGTTGTTACAAGACCCAAATACTTTCAATAAAAAGTATATAGATGGAGTTGAGTACTGAGTGGCTATACAGAAAAACCTTGCAATATAGTGTGGGGAGCAGGGATATAGTGGGTTTTCTGCTTATCTTAAAAACCATTTGTTTTTACCTTTCGGTCTGAGGGATGCATAGTTATATAGTTAAGAATACAAATTATGTAAACAAAGGAAGGCCAATCTGTTTCCTGGATTCCCTGCTGAAGAAAAGCATCCCATAGCATGGCACCACCACATCTGCAGTGGTGCTGCTGTGTTCAACGTCATGTGCCGTTAGTTTTCTTCTTGCTGATAAAAGCAAAAGGAAATGGTTCAGTTGTTTACTTATCACAGACAATGTAACTTGTAATGGTTTAAATCTTGAAATATATGCACAAAGTTAAGTGTTGATAATAAGGGTTGAGCCCTGGATAGCCCCAGTCCAAAAGAGCCAAGCTGGAGGAATGGTGAAAAAAAGAACACCCTTTTTCATTTCAAGAGTTTTACCTATTTTTGTGTGTTTTTGGGGTGTTTTTAAATTTTAACGAACTTGTCCACTCTGGCTTATTTTATAAAAAAAAACAAAAAAAAACAATAACTACAGATGAACTACAGTATGTGGTGTGTGTGCTTTCAACTCTTGAAGGTGAAAAAAATTAAACTAACCTGTGACTGTAACTGACATGAAGTTCAACAAAGCAACTCTTAGCTATCTCAAACAAATCCAATTCAATTCAATTCAGTTTTTTTATATTGCGCCAATTCACAACACATGTTGTCTCACGGCACTTCACAAAAGTCAGGTACATACATTCCAATTAGTCCTAACCATTGAACATTTGAGTCAGATTCAGTTATTTATTCAAATTGGATAAAAAGGTTTTCTGTCTAAGGAAACCCAGCAGATTGCATCCAGTCAGTGACTTGCAGCATTCACTCCTCCCGGATGAGCATGTAGAGACAGTGGACAGTCACTGGCGTTAACTTTGCAGCAATCCCTCATACTGAGCATGTATGTAGCGACAGTGGAGAGGAAAAACTCCCTTTTAACAGGAAGAAACCTCCAGTAGAACCAGCAAAAGAAGCACTGATCCAGGAGTACTTTCTATGGGAAGGAAAAGTAAATGTTAATGGATGTAGCTCCTTTAGTCGTTTCACCTAGAAAGAAAGAACAGATAAACTCTGAGCCAGTTTTCAAGGTTAGAGTCTGAAAGAGAGCACATATAATTAGTTACAGTAAAAGCTCAGTCAATCGCCATGTCTAGGAGAGAAAAAGGGTTAAACACTAAAAGACAGGGCCATGTGGATCATCGGTAGAGGGTGAGCATTAAGTTATTGCCAGCAGAAGCTTGGACGATGCCCCCCTCCAGAAAGGTGTCACAGGTAGACACAGAGTCAGGCCAGGTGTAGCTTCTAGGTAGAGAAAAGAGAGAGAACAGAGTTAAAAGCTGAAATAACAGCAAATAATGCAAAATTGGAGAGTAGTGTGAGAATGTAGCGAATAGGGTGAAAGTGGTCATTATGTCCTCCAGCAGCCTAAGCCTATAGCAGCATAACTACAGAGATAGTTTCAGTTCAGTTTATTTATTCATATAGCGATTATTTACAACGTCGTCTCAAGGCAGCCCACAAAGGGTCCAGGATGGTGCGGGGCCGCCGGGGAGGCCAGACCAAACCACCGAGTGCCAGAGCCCGGCCACCCTAGAACGGGCCACGTGTAGGGGAACTAAGTAAAATAATAAATTGATCAAGTCTATCCATCTAGAGCCCACTGATGGCCAATGTTATACTAAAAACCACAACGTTAGGGATACCTCTCTCTGTCAGACTGATTATAACCATTGGAAAAGAGAAGGGGTCATACAGGTAGCAGAAATGGAGGGTGTGTTTGCACCTCAACCATAACTGAGCCGGTTTAGGCTAAACCTGACTCCCCCTTACTCCATCTAACAGGGAGGGAGGAAGGCGCAGGTAAAAAATAAGGAAGATAGCCTAAGCCACTCTAACTATAAGCTTTATCAAAAAAGAAAGTTCTAAGCCTAGCCTTGAAAGTAGACAGGGTGTCTGCCTCACGGACCAAAACCGGGAGCTGGTTCCACAGGAGAGGAGCTCGATAACTAAAGGATCTGCCTCCCATTCTACTTCTAGAGACTCTAGGAACCACCAGTAAACCTGCAGTCTGAGAACGAAGTGCTCTGCTAGGAACATTTGGAACAATCAGATCTCTGATGTATGATGGAGCTAGATCATTAAGGGCTTTATATGTGAGGAGGAGAATTTTAAATTCTATTCTGGATTTAACAGGGAGCCAATGAAGGGAAGCTAAAATATGAGAAATATGATCTCTCTTTTTAATTTTCATCAGAACTCTTGCTGAAGCATTTTGAATCAGCTGAAGGCTTTGAACAGCATTTTGTGGACATCCTGATAGTAAAGAGTTACAATAGTCCAGCCTTGAAGTAACAAATGCATGGGCTAGTTTTTCAGCGTCACTCCTGGATAGGATATTTCTAATTTTGGCAATGTTCCGGAGGTGAAAGAAGGAAATCATAGAAACCTGTTTAATATGGGATTTAAATGACATGTCCTGGTCAAAAATAACACCAAGGTTTTTACTTTATTACCGGAGGTCAATTTAATGCCATCTTGGTTAAGTGATTGACTAAGCAGGTTCTTTTTCAAAGACTCCGGTACAACAACGACAAATTCTGTCTTGTCTGAATTTAGAAGGAAAAAATTTAAAGTCATCCAAGTTTTTATGTCTTTAAGACATGTTTGTATTCTATCTAACTGGTTGGGTTCATCAGGATTTATGGATAAGTAAAGCTGAGTATCATCAGCGTAACAGTGAAAATTTATCCTAGGCTGTCTGATAATTTGACCTATTGGAAGCATATACTGTATATAGTAAAGACAATTGGCCCAAGTACTCAATCCTGTGGTACTCCACAATTAACCCTGGAGTTTAAAGATGATTTACATGATGATCATTTACATGAACAAACTGGAATCTGTCAGACAAATAAGATTTAAACCAGCCTAGCGCTGTTCCCCTGATCCCTACAGAATATTCCAGCCTTTCTAAGAGAATATTAATGACTGTATCAAATGCCAGAAATCCAACCAGAAAATGGCATGTCAAATATTTAAGGACTAGCTTGTTTTAATGGCAAAGTAATTCATCATCTGATGGGCTTATTCTGGGCAATGGTTACCAGGAGCTTACATCAAATCCTTTCTACTTCAGAAATAACTACTTGTACAGCCTTGGCATTAGCCACTGGCAATAGGAAGGCTATTCAAGTTGTTAGGTTCAGTTGAAAAAAGAACTCTTATGGAACGACAGCTCATGACAAAACAAACAAAGAAAAAGTTGAATATAATCATTCGGATTTATTTCTTAAAATATTTCCAAAATTCGTCGTTTTCTTTCTATTAACAGTTACACACAATTTAGTCCCCCTAATTTAACTATGAGGTCAGAACATACTTTGCACATCTGCACTGGAGCATGTAACATACACCGATACACATTCCCAAACATTCAGCTGCACAGGCTCTTTAGTCACTAAAGTGCCTCTTGACTTTGAAAGTGACATAACTAAATAAAATAGCTTCTAACCTGCAAAGAAATTGGCTGTTTTCCACCTGGCCACCCCTTCTCATTTCCATCCAACCATCTTCACAGACTATCAAGTTAACGTTAAGATGTAATTACCTGTAAACTGAGTTACATATCAAGTCAAGGAATTGTAGGGTTAAGTGACTGCTGGGGAAGAAAAACACAGCCATTTGAGTCAGTCTCCTGGGCCAAACTGAAATGAAAATGGAAGTTTGAAATGCAATTCACAAAGATGGGAAGAGAGGAGCAGAGAAAATGGATGAATTTGAGCATTGGAAGTAATTATTTTGGAAGTCCTCCACCTGTGACAAGAGGTTTTGGTGGGAAAGGATGGCTTCAAAGGGTGGCTGAAAGGACTTGGAGGCATCGGGTGGGGGTTCACTACGACCAACTTGAGACTTTGTTTTTTACTTTGCTCCTGACTTTTACAATGACTGGATTAGACTTTCTTTCTTCTTTCTTCTTTCTTTCTTTCTTTCTTTCTTTCTTTCTTTTCTTTCTTCTTTCTTTCTTTCTTTCTTTCTTTCTGTCTTTCTTTCTTTCTTTCTTTCATATTGAAAGCACTTTTTCACCCTCTTCTTTGACTTCCATTGGCAAATAATCTTTATGTTATTTGCTCATTTGGCCTTTTATATTTGACAGTTTCCATGCACAAGTCACCACTCACACACACAAGCGCAAACATACCTCTCCCACAGTCAAAGCCACATATAAGATAGTTTGGAATGGAAAGTTATGGCCAATTTAGCAGTTGTTATTACAGACTGTAAAGGTCTGCAGTCTTGTGGCCAAGCTAGGCACGGTTTCAATTGTTTTATACCCCTTCCCCTACTCTTTTGTAACCAGTTCAGCAACTTTGCTCTGTTTGTGTGCATGGGTGCCCATGCACTGAATAAGGTAGAAAGCATGCTGTTAAAGTAAAGGGTAAGTTGAAAATGTCAAGCACAAATGAACCCTTGCTGGGCAGCAGAACGTCTGTTAAGAGGTGCACTTATTTTCCTGAAGTGTCATCAATCGATAACACTCCATCCATTTCTGTTCATAAAGCAATATCTCTGAGTAAAAAGAATAGGGAGAGCGTGAGACAAAAGGAGAAACTCTGGGCCAAAACAGGTGACTGTAGGTTGAACTTGCGACCTTTTGACTGATGATCTAAACAATCTCATTCGATTATGGAGCAGACTGGTTGCAGCTCAAGACATACTTGAACAGATTCTATTTGCACTGAGACTGAATTACACATTTATATTACCCAACTTTGTGTTACTGATGACAATTTTCCCTTCTACCTTAACTTCAAACAAAAGCTAGGCTTCAAGGATAAGCTTTTTATGATTAAGAATAAAATTACAAGTAAAAACTCTCTCATTCCTCACATTCCTCTTTATTAAAATCAATGCTAGGGCTTACGGTAAGTTGACTGGATTCCTTTTAAAGAAATTGTTACCAGTACAGATTTAAATCCTTTTATCCCTGTCTTTATGCCATTCACTCTTCACTATAAACCTGCTTCTCAGTCTTCTACATAGGAGTCTTCTACAGATGATGTCATAAGGTCATTTTCATCTGATTACATTACAGGACAATTGATTCTGATATATTGGCTATTCAAAACAATCACTAGCACCCACTGGGACCATCAGAAGTAAGGCCATTAGCTATTCTTTCTAAATGAATACAGAATATCGCATGCATGCTTCCAGTCCATCTGTTGTGTCAATGTCCGTAACCATGAACAATTACAGTATTCCTGTAAACACAGTTATTTGAAATAATTGCAGTCCTGCCTGTATAATCACAATAATCATTTATTCACCTGGATGAGAGCAACATGGGTGGAAAAACAATCAAGCACCCACATTATTTTATAATTATCAGTACAATACAGTCATACTGAATAAATTATGTTGATAGTTACAAGTACCTTTTGAAAATAACAGGAAATAAACATACTTTTCATTAAGCCTACATTTCTTTCTTAAAAATATTTTTTTATAGGTCTGATGTAATATCCTTATCTTAAATGCCATGTTTTCATTAGCTGTAAGTGGAAAATTATCTTAATTAAAATGAATAAAGCCTTGAAAACATTAGTTGCCGTGTATTTAATCAGTATAATGTTTCACTTAGTGAACTGAGCTACTGAAATAAATTAACTTTTCAATAATATGCTAATTTATTGAATATAACTGTAAAGAAGTTATTCTTAATTATTTTCTTCAAGAACAAATAAAAAAAAAACGGAAAAAAATCTTAACAAAGGCGGAAACATTGTAGTTAAGCAGAAGAAAGGCCAGTGCTGAGCTCCAGAGTGGAGGAGCCGAGCTCTCCCACCCTCTCAACCTGCGGTTGGTTGGTCAGGAACTCTCTGATCCAGAAGCAGATCAGTGAGGGAAAGTCCAGGTCACCCAGCTTCTTCACCAAGATGTCAGGGATGATGGTGTTGAATGCTGAGCTGTAATCCACAAACAACAACCTAACATAGTTTCCGGATAGCTCCAGGTGGTTCAAGGCCATGTGGAGAGTGGTGACAATGGCATCATCTGTGGACTGGTTTACTCTGTAGACAAACTGGCGCAGGTCAAAACTCTGGGGGAGGCAGGCTTTGAAGGTGCTGGAGAACAAGCCTTTCGACGCACTACATGACCACATACATTAGTGCTATCGGTCTGTAGTCATTGAGGTCCATAATGTCTGAGTCCTTAGGCACTGGGGTAATTGTGTCTGCCTTCAGGCAAGATTGGACAATCGCTTCATGTTTGTGCAGACCGGCTGGCAAGAATCCTGACTGGTATTTTTAAAACCTCCCTGCAACTGGCTGTTGTCCCTTGTTCTCTCCAGTCCTTCAGCATTCCTGGAGTTGGCTGTCTTCAGTGCATGCCTCACCTGTTCTTCCTGAAGTGAGTGTGGAGGGGCATGAGGGAGGACCCCCATGAAGTAAGAGTTCTGGATGACTCAAAGCGGACGAAGAAGTAGTTGAGTTTGTTCGCTCGTGAGGGATCCAAGCTTGCCACAATTGGTGAGTAACCGTTGATGTTCTTCAGACTCTGGATCCCCCGGCACATCTACAGTGAGTCAGTGTCCTTTGATATTAAATAATGTTGAAAGTTTAAACTTGCAGACAACCCTAGCACATTTCATTCTGTGTTTATGTGTTGTATTTTTTTCCCTTTCTTTCCCCTTTTGTCTGATTAATATTGGATGGGTATTCTTATTATTCCAAGTCATCGCTCTCCATTAGTTTCTATTAAGTTCCTCAGAAAAAAGGTTTTAAAGGTAAAGGCTTTCTCGTTCTGAAGTTTACTCTGGACGCCCTTCTAATTCTGACTACATGGGCAATTCCTGAATAATTATAATGACACCTCCTGGTATATAACTTCTTCTGATACCGCTGCTACTGCCATATGAATTCTGGTGGAAGGTTAGAAAGTTTCAACCTTGACAAACAGGCAAATTAAAAGACCGGAGGAAAGACATGTGTATGATCAACTGTCTAAAAAAGGAAGAAAGACTTGAAACCACACTGGTTGAAACCCATTTCAGCATAAAAAAAAATCTTTTCTGGGAAAATTATAAAATAGAAACAAAATAGGTAGTAGGTACTAGGTTTTTGTGGTTTATTCGTCTGCCTTCTTCAAATGGTTTGACACACATTGTACTTTGGATTAAACAGTGTCTTTAAAAAAAGAAATCCGACCTCTGTACATCAAGGGTGTTACCACATCTCTATGCTTCCTGAGTGATCCTGTGTTTGTACCCATGTGTTTATGTTGCATGACCAAATAAGTGAGTGTCTGCTTGAGCGTGAAAAAGTGTCTGCTGCAAAAGTGTGAGAGTCTGTTTAACAAGACTTCAAAGGGAGTGAGCTTGTTTGACATATGTGAAAATTTGTCAGCGGTGAACACATCTGGAGATACTCATTTCATCTGACAAGTGTGTGAATAAAGCAGCAATGTGCAGCGATCATGTACATACTTGAAAAATGTGCTCAAGTCTGAATTCCCAGCAACTTCAAATCTGGCATTTTTCCATTCTTTTATCTTGTTTATAACTATAAAAAAGCAGGAATCTAGTTGTATATCTTAACATTTGTCACTTTGTGTATTCAATATGACTGTGTGTGGGAGACTGACTGACATGACAAGTCCTCTCTGTTTGTTATTGGACACAGTTGATCAGTGGCAACATTAGTATCATTAGCAAAAACTATTTTGCAAAGCAGAATAAAATTACGTAAAAATAAAAATTACAGCATTATTGTCTTTTAACAAACAATAATCTTGATTTACACCTTCGTCATAACTTTCTGAGTTTATGCCTTTTTTGACTACAACTAAAAGTTAGCATTAACAAATGTATTATGAAAAGGGCTGTTCACAATTTAGTTTTTTTCAGAAAGTCCTTGAAACTTGAAGAGAACAACACATGACAACAGGTAAATATGTTCTGTCCCAAATATTACATATTAAATGAATTGTCAACTGACTCAACAGGAAGTGAAAAGTCACAGGAGATCATTTGCAAGGACAACCAAGTTTCAGAATTCCATAATGACAATATTTGTTAAGTTTCCTGTTTTCTATTTTGGTGACCTGCCCACTGTGTACACTGGCTCTTGGAAAATGACCAATGGAGATAGGCACCAGCCCCCTGCAAGGATAAACAGGTGTAGATGAAAAATTTGTGTTTTCTGTTTCTCTGTTACACCTTTATTTTCCCTTTCTGCTGTTTCATTGGTTACATCAAAGCAATAATATATCTGGTTTAATATGTACAAGGTACTGATTAAATCAGGTCAATAATTAGGAATATCAAAGAATTGAGATGTGGTGCTTCTAAACTAAGTCAACTGCAACCTATCCTGCGATCTTCAACATTCAGGAGAATACTGGATAAAGACTGCTATTGCAATACTCACCTGGGAACGCAGCTCCCATCATGGGAGCACAGCCCTGGTCCTGCTTCTTAACTTCACCTGTCATAACTCACCTGCTTGTCCTCCCTCAACAACAATGCCAAAAACAGACTGGGCAAATTTAGGGTGAAAACGTGGTTCATTAACTCAATGCCAGTTACCTATCAACTGACTAGTTTGGCCATCCTGGGGTCAACAGTACGTTGTCTATGTTTAAAATCGCCCTGCAACAAGTGAAAAAATGTTCTATCATTAAAATAATGTAACACTGTCCACAGGAAGATGATTGAACTTGGGTCCAAATAACCCAAGCATGCACACATATAGTTACCTCAACAATGGACAGTATCTTTGGTGGAAAAAGCTTTTTTTTATGAAGCTCATGAAACCCAATGACATCTCAGAACTGCCTTGAACTTCTAAAAGGACAATTTGCCAACCCCTGCGCCAGGAATTTATCTTTTTGCTTTAGACAAAAACTGAGAGAAGAAAGAAAAAGGTGCAGTTACTGTCGAGAGGCAGAGAGGGAAAGTGGGCAGCAGAAAACAGGACAGTAATAGAAAGAGAGAAGAAAGGGGGAGAGTCATTTGCTGGGAAGACAGTGAGAAGTAGAAGCAGAAAGAACTGGAAGGCGAGACAGAAAAAAATATGACACGAGTTGAAGAGGCAGGAGGAGGCTTTAGTCTCTATTCTTCAGTCTTTATTTTTTTGACTCCCAAGAAGAGCAAGCTCTTATCTAGCCAGAATAAGGATGTTCCTGGTTTGCTCACCTATGCTGTGCCCATTTCCAATGATTGGCTGGTTTGTGATTTTCCTGGCTCAGACACAAGGAATGACCTGTTTTGTCTGTACATACCAGCAAAGAAACAAAGCCCCCAATAATATGAAGCACACCTAGCTACTTCACATGCAGATTCAGACTAACTCAAACCTGTCTGACCTACTGTATAATATGATATATGATTGACAGATATCAACAGATGAGGTGGCATCAAACAAAATGATAAAATATTTATCTCTTTAGATTTTCAGGGCAAAGGAATAGATAACTGTTTTTATTAAAACAATGGGAATTTGATGTTTAAGGGTTGTAAAACTTTTAATGGATACATTTTAGACTGTAATTATCCTATATCAGACCAATGTTTGTATCTTGAAAGATGATGAAGTGTTATAAGAAACAAATAACCTTATGCTACAAAAAGCTTCATTTTCAGTGAAGTTGTTGTCAGGTTGATAGTTCCAGTTCCAGCAAAACAAAATAAAATAAAATCAAGTCCACCTGATAATACTGCCAGCATATTGCAAAACTACAAATTTTGTTCATGGTAATCATTGTAGAGGGAACTCATTATGTGACTTCAAAGCTTATAATGTGAGATTAGTTGAAAATATTGACTGCTCACTCACTTCAACCAATTTACCTGTCAAGCCAAAATATAGGATTACAGAGGATGTCTAAAACAGTGCAAGATGGCCCATCTTTCTTGCAGTAATACAGCTCTTCTAGTTGCTATAACTCTATTGATTCTAGTTCATTACAATTTGTTTTATTGCACCCTGTAAACACCTACCCTGGACTTACATCGGACCTCCACTATGGGGCCCCATTTCTTCTTTAAATCAATGTTCTGGTTGAGACCACTACTGCAGTAATCACCCAGGAGATTGACCTCTATCTAAGATGAAATGCTTCTGGTCGTGTTCCATCTACCTGCATGCCCTAAACAACAATGCCAGCTGCTCTTTGCTAAGATATAAAAACACTGGTCAAGCTTAACTCACGGTTATTGTTAGTATTTTGGATCACAACTTCAAAGTCTCATACATATAGATTTTGATGTACAAACTCAATTACATATTTACACACTTTTACAAAGCTACATGTGCATTCCTGCAAAAACTCTTTCAATGTGCAGAAAACCACAAGAGAGTGATCCATATGTACAAAAAAAACAGATGCAAATTTAAATTATTCATAGATGCCAAGTGGCATCTCAGATATGCAAACAGAAACCAGGTGTGTGAATTAAAACCCATCCACTTTCATTAGTCTGACTGGTTCAATGGAGCTGATTAACTCTGATTGGGTATCACAACACTGGCATTGGGGAAGAAGAACTGCTACCTCAGGACACACATTGCAGTCGACCATTCAATCACAATTATATGAAGCATATTAGCAGATTAGCAGACAAGCTGACCTCAACGTGGAGTGGAGCCATGACAGAGCCAAGGGGAGTTACAAAGCAGGTGTTATAACTCCCTCTCTGCACCCTCCACCCACACAAACCCTGACTTGGCTGCTGGCTTACAGCTGCAGCAGGAGCACACTATGCGTTAATTCATTAACAACACATGGCAGGGGGACCAAAGTCCTTTTAGCAACTAATGGTGGTATGTGGTGATGACATGCTGTCTTTTATCATACTCAACACACTGTATCTGCACAAAAACAAAATCATATATACTGAATATATTCAAATGAGGTATCTTTAATTTGGAAAGAGACAGTATATTATGATAATTATAATGTGTTGTAAACAATATATTATGGAAACCAAAAGTGTTGTTTGTATCCGTCTTCCCTTCTGTCCATCTACCAACGTTGTCATTTGAAACATTTTCTACACTATTCAGTTATGGTTACTTACATGAGCTTGTCTTCATAGATAGCACTTGCAATATTAAGAAAAATCTCATTTGGCATCACTGTTGTCACTTACATTTTTTCCCCCTTATTAGTCCATATTGTCTAACAAAGCTACAGAATAATTTCTTTCTGATTAAAATGTCCACACTGAAGGAAAATTGTGTTTTACACTTTTTGTGTAAATGGCGTTTTACACCAGCCTTGACAAAGTTCAAAGAAGCAACAAATTAAAAGTAAAGCTAAACTGTGAAAATTCGATCAAAATAATAAACTTCTATGTTAGAAGAGAACAGTTTCTGTTGATAAAATGCAAAGCAGCTACATGTTCACATATAATGGTTTAATGATCTAGTTGGTATCAGAGAAAAAATGTTTAACTTTGTTTTGATCATTTAGTGATGTACCAAAAGATCACATCTTAATCACTGAGATGCAGATGTTAAGCAGATGCAATGCACTAATGACCCACTAACTTAAAAAGGTTCAATATATCTATATTGTTAAGCATTCCATAATAGCTTGTCATTCTTTCAACATCATCTCTCAGCATTGGGTTTGTATTTTCAGTACCCATCTTGCAGTGTACCCAAAAATGTGAACCAAGCACAGGAAAATAGTCTGAAGAGGTATGGATGCATTTGCTGTCATAACAAGTGGTAGGTATTTTTAACTTTTAATCTATTCACTTTGTTCAAATATTTTGAAGACGCTTAGGGATATTGAAAAGAATCTAAAGACAGCTTAATGAGTGATTAAGGTGTAGGTCTCTTTCATTCAAAAGGACTGTTACAAATTTTATAGATGGCTAAACCCAGATTATGATTGGCAAACCGAACACACAAACACACACAAAAGAGATATTCTACAACGGAGATTAATAGAGAATTACTGTAGCTGCAAGTGCTTGTACGTGAAACAACGTGCAGATTTTAAAATGAAAGACTGAAAGGAGATGAGAAAAGAAGCCATAACAAAAAAACAAGTTGCAACTTTGCTAACATTGTGTGGATCTTGTGGATGTCACAGTTCTTCAACAATAGACACATAGACACTATTTAAATGTATGCAAATTATCTGAAATTTATTGCACAGGTCTTAGAGAAGTTTATACATGATGATGTGTTAATGAGGACTGAGATTATTGTATAATTCCTGCGCTAACAGAGCTGTGAAGTGAGTAAATTTTGATGTTTCCCTTGTGTTTGCCAGGTTTTGTTAGAAGCCCTCAAAGTCAAGTAATTAAGTGGTCTCTGATTAATTAGGCGACAATCTATTTTCATTCTTCCATGTAACATCACAACAGTGTGTTGAGATTCCCCAAGTGAGACGCCTGATAGGGAAAATAACATAATGAATGGTTGCAATTTACAATAGGAGTGTCGGCAAGAAATTTCAGGATAATGCAGATTTAAATTGCTTCTCCTCTCTATTAATATTCATCACATTTTTAAAAAGGGGCCTTAATTAACAGACTTTTCATCATAATAACCGAGGCGACGCCTAACTCTCAAAAGTACACTTTAACTACACACACAAACACACATAGAAATGCCCCCACACTCATGCTTTATTTTATTCTTAGATAAAAATAACAATGCCTATATTGTGTATTGTTTTATGCTTGCCTATTATTTAACCCAGTGAAGTGTCTTTAGGTCAAATTGTTCTACTCACAGTGCAGCCAGATTCAAGTTCAACACTTTAACCCGTTGCTGAATGCATTGGACATTTTCTTTGTTCCATTCAATGATCTCTTTCCAGCTGGACCAACTTCCTATGATGAAATTCCCCTCTCTTTCTAGAGCCAAAGGAATACTGTCTGATACCCACAGGGTAATATTAAAATACATTTTAAAAAGAATATTACCTCTAAGCAGACTTACATTTCAGAGGGCAAAGTGTAATGTACTCCTTTATCAAAGAGAGAGACAGATGTATTGTGGCCTTTATGTAGAATGTTTATTTAATACATTTCAGTAACGGACCCAAGCTCTCTTTAGCACTGTACCAGTAACTGAATATATACTGAAATATAAACAGCCAAGGATAGTGCTGGTGGTGATTGTGTACACTTCTTTAAATGTATGATAGAAATGATGAATGAAAGCAAACAGTAGTGTCAACAAGAAATAGGGATTTAAGTCTTGGGTTTTTACTCGCGTCTCACTTAATTCACAAAAACAAAGACTTCAGACTTGACAGACTTGCGCTCTAAAGACTTAACTCAAAATCGCCATATGGGACTAAGGTAATTAGTGGGAAAGTAAGTAGAGAGGTGTAAATATTTTAAATAAATTAATAATGTCCCTTTTTAGTTAATATTGTGCCAAGTTTTTCAAACTGTGGCACAAAAAGAACTGATCTACATGGGTTGCTATTAATGGTGCTGAGATGAAGTTTTGAATTAATTATATTTTTGTATTAATAAATGTAGTGCTTATTGACTGTAATGCATACCTATAAGGCACAGCCAAAAATGACCAAAAAGATTATTGTCCAAGCAAAAAACTGATGGTTGCTTCAAACTGAAGCTACCCAAAAGTGAAGAGGAGAACATTTCATCAACTCTCTACTCCACAGTGAACCAAGAACAAATGCTTAACACTTAATACTGAATTTAACTTTGAAGTTGGAATATTGACCTGGGCAAAAAATTTAACTCATTTTAAACATGTTCCTTTGGTAGGTCAGAAAAGCAGTAGGGTCTGCTGTACTCGATGACTTAGGAACAAGCTGACTAGTAATAGCAACATAAGCTAACAATGGTCTATTTCTTCGTTTGTGACTTATTAAAACACTCAAGTTGCATATTTACTAACTCAGGTTTTACAGTAATAGGTGTGTAACACATTCGAAAACATAAAAACTATGTCAAGTAAATATTACTATGTTCTAGTATTGTGGCAGCCATATTGGGTACTGAGGCTGGGGTTGGTGAAAAACCTTCAGACTTTCCCATTTTTAAGATATATTTCAGCAAACTTTAATCTTTATTTTTCAGACTTTGAACTTGGAAATTTGTAAAAATCGATTCCACAGTTAAACCAGATATTCAAAAACTTGAATTATTATCCATGTTCCTGTATTACTGTTTTAAAATCTTAGTGAGTATGGTGGTACTTGCAACAAAAACTACAGTAAGACACAGACCAAGCTCTGACAGAGATATGCATATTCACCTGTCAAATGGTACATGTGAACCACTTTTTCAGCTATCATAAACAGCAAGCTGTTTATGATAGCTGCTCCAAAATAATCAACACATAGATTTTTTTCATACACTCAACTTGGTTTTAGAAGAATTTAGGGCATTTCACAACAAAATAAACTTGACTCCTACATCTTGTTATCTCGCTGTTAACCTAGCCTCTTCACAGACACACGTCCAGATCTCCATATAAAAGAGCTTAGTGTTACATTAGTTCATCAATGTAATACTCCTTCCCATTCTCTTACTACTTACTACATGATTGAACAAGATGGCGACGACGATGGCAGCCTCGGAGCTTCGCTCTCTCTTTGTTTTTGTAGTTTGTGTGTTTATATGTTTTTCGAGCCACAGTACTGTGGTCTCGGGCCACAATTCGGTGGTCTCATTCAGTAGAGAGGAACTTCTCAACATCAGAGAGTCCTCTCTTGGGATTTTTTCACCATCTTTCATCCATCCGAGGTTCACTGAGCTTCTGGCAAGCGGAGCGGCGGCACTCTACGGGATACTGCGCCGGAGGCGTCGGAGGGGAAAGCGGGCTGGCGCCCTGGTAAAGCTCCGCAATAGAGGACTTCGCACACCACTGCCTTCAATACATCTGGCAAATGTCCGCTCTCTAAGCAACAAGATGGACGAGCTACTTCTTCTCACCGGTAAAAACTCGGACCTCCGCAGATCAGCGGTTCTCTGCTTCACCGAGACATGGCTGAGTGACAACATCCCGGACCGCGCACTGCTGATACCGGACTTCCAGCTGTTCAGAGCGGATCGCAGCGCGGAGCTATCAGGGAAGAAGCGAGGAGGCGGAATCTGCTTTTATATAAACGAAGGTTGGTGCAGAGACATAAAAGTGCTGGGAAAACATGTAGTCCGGATCTGGAGTCATTTTTCCATAATCTGTAAACCGTTTTACTCACCGAGAGAGTTTTCCTCGTTTATAATAATCGGCTCATATTTTCCTCCGCATGGCTGCACTTCTGCCACAGAAAAATATCTTGCTGAGCTGATTACAGACGTGGAGAAAAAACACCCTGACTCTTTCATCATAATACTGGGAGATTTTAACAGCGCAGATCTCTCTAATGAGCTCCCAAAATACAGACAGCATATTAAGTGTCCCACCAGAGACAAAAACACACTGGACCACTGTTACACAGCTTTTAAGGACTCATACCATGCTGTTACCAGGGCTGCTCTGGGACTTTCGGATCATTGCCTTATCCACCTCATCCCAACTTACAGACAGAAACTAAGAGCTTCCAAACCCGTGGTTCGCACTGTTAAAAAGTGGACTGAGGAATCAAAGCAGACGCTACAGGCCTGCTTTGAATGCACAGACTGGACTGTTTTTGAAACCTCAGCCACTGATTTAAACGAACTAACTGATGTGGTGACATCATACATCAGTTTCTGTGAGAACATGTGTGTGCAGACCAAGACCTTCTGCACCTTTGGGAACAACAAGCCATGGTTTACTCCACACCTCAGGAATCTGCGCAGGGACAAGGAAGAAGCTCACAGCAGTGGTGATTGGGCGCGGTACAGGCAGGCCAGGAACAGACTTACAAAGTGAGATCAAAGCAGCCAAGAGAAGCTAGGGTGAGAAGCTGAAAAACACCCTTTCTACTGATGACACTTCGGCTGTATGGACTGGTCTGAGAAACCTGACTGCCTACAGAAGCCCCACCACCCTTCCTGTACAAAGTCCTCGCCTGGCTAACCGTCTGAATGGCTTCTACTGCAGACATGACAAGAAGCCATTCACACCTCAAACCAACTCCTCCACATCCCATTCAGGAACAGGTTCAACCAGCAAAGCAACCAACCCCCTACCTTCAGATCCTCTGCCTGCACTAAAGATCTCTGAGGATGATGTAAACAGGCTCTTTCAGCGCATGAAAACAAAGAAAGCTGGAGGACCTGATAACGTCTCCCCATCATGCCTGAAAGCCTGTGCAAATCAACTCGCTCCAATCTTCACCCGGATCTTCAACAAGTCACTGGAGAAGTGTGAGGTCCCCTCCTGCTTCAAACGATCCACCATCATCCCAGTGCCCAAGAAACCCACCATCCTAGGATTAAATGACTACAGGCCTGTAGCCCTGACGTCTGTGGTCATGAAATCCTTTGAGCGGCTGGTGTTGAAGCACCTGAAAGACGTCACAGGCCCTCTACTGGACGCCCTGCAGTTTGCTTACCGAGCAAACAGGTCGGCAGATGACGCTGTTAACTTGGGTCTACACTTCATCCTGCAACACCTCGACCGCCCAGGGACCTACGCCAGGATCCTGTTTGTAGACTTCAGCTCGGCCTTCAACACCATCATACCAGACATCCTCCACCAGAAGCTCACCCAGCTCAACGACCCAGCCTCCACCTGTCAGTGGATCAACAGCCTTCTGACGGACCGACAGCAGCAGGTGAGACTGGGGAGCATCTTCTCCCGAACCAGATCAATAAGTACTGGTGCCCCCCAGGGGTGTGTTCTATCCCCACTCCTCTTCTCCCTGTACACAAATGACTGCACCTCAGCGGACTCGTCCGTGAAACTACTGAAGTTTGCAGATGACACCACTGTCATTGACTGATCCAGGACGGTGATGAGTCTGCATACAGACAGGAGGTGGATCGGCTGGTACACTGGTGTAGTCAGAACTGCCTGGAACTAAACCCACTCAAGACTGTGGAGATGGTAGTAGACTTTCGGAAAACACCTCCTCCATACACCCCCCTCACCATCCTCAACAACACCGTGTCGGCTGTGGATCACTTCAGGTTCTTAGGAACCACCATCTCTGAGGACCTGAGATGGTCTTCACACATAGACACTGTTCGGAAGAAGGCCCAGCAGAGACTCTACTTCCTGAGGCAACTCAAGAAGTACAACCTTCCACAGGAGCTGCTGGTCATCTTCTACACTGCCATCATTCAGTCTGTCCTGTCTTCATCCATCTCAGTATGGTTTGGTTCATCCACAAAACAGGACAGGTCCAGACTGCAACAAATAATCAGGACTGCAGAGAGAATCATCAGGGCTGACCTTCCCTCCATCCAGGACTTATACAGGTCTAGGGTCAGGAAAAGAGCTGCTAAAATCTCTGCAGACCCCACACACCCTGCACATAAACTGTTTAGAGTTCTGCCTTCAGGCCGACGCTACAGAGCACTGTTCACAAAAACCAGCCGCCACAGAGACAGTTTCTTCCCCCAGGCTGTTTCTCTGTTGAACATTCAATAAAATACAAAACAACAGCATACAAATGTTGCAAATGCACCTTTTTATTTATATATGTGTATATTGTACATCGTAAATATGTATATTCTGTAGTGCAAAAACAAAAACCAAAGAGCAAAGTGTACCGGAGTCAAATTCCTTGTTTGTATGTACAAACTTGGCAATAAAGCTGATTCTGATTCTGATTCTTATCATTCCTCTCTCTTCGTTTTGTAATTTATCATGTACCCTGGAACATGTGTAGGATTTAGATTTCACAAAAAAAAAACTTTAAAATGCAGATTTAGCACAAGATTTCCTAATAATGTTGCAAATCCTGTGACTCAGGGTCAGGACAAGCATCTAAATCCTATATGCACTTTGGCACATGGAATAACAGGTGTTAAGAACATAATAAAATTAACTTCATGGTTAATTGATTTAGAAGTCTGACATTAGTAGCTGTGCTTATAAATTTCCTTTGAACAAAAATGCCGATTTATAATTTTATCCAGGCAAATTACTTTACCTTATACATTTTTAATACTATCTACAGTAGTGTGTGCCTGTGAACATATTTTATGTTAAACTGAATGTTTTGGAAACATATCCGAGGCATTAGGTTTAAAGATTAATGATTAAGAATAATGGTTTGAATTTTTTTTTACGTCAGTCCTGTATTGTAGGCAGATACTTCAGATGAGGCGACTCTAAAAGTCAGTGGGAAGATTAGTCGTCTTGAAATTCTAATGTTGTGGGTTCGATTCCAAATTCCTTCTGCCACAGTTTGATGTGTCCCTGGACACGGCATTTAACTCTAAGTTGCCTTCTGATCTGCGTATCAGTGTTTAAATGTGTATGCATTTGTGAGTGTGACTGGGTAAATGTGGCTCTAGAGTAAAGCTCTTTTTATGCAAGAATGTTAATATCAGTCATTATAACCTTAAAACTTGCACCAGTACTTTAAAAACATTGTGACAGATTATGTAGCAGGAGTCAGTCGTAACAACATTAAAAACTTCTTATGGCTTGTTAAACTTTAGCTCCCTTAGTTGAGCTTTTCCTCTTCTACCTCATTACGCTCACCAGTGTGTCTCAGCCCAGCCCTTAATTTATATGCAGGTCATTCAACATCCGATCAGTCATCATCTGTCCTATTTACCCAGCTTTGATGACACATTGCAGGGTATCTGTCTTGCACAAGGCAGTTAGAGTCCAATTTTTCTCACCTTGTTAAACAGTAAAAACCATTCCACTCAGTTATCCTTTTCTCACCTTTTTGTAGATGAGTTCTTCTGTAATGTATCCCTGTTACTCCACATTCTGGCAAAAGTCCCGCTAGTTTCACAGATCACAAATTATTGTCAGAAACACAAAAATAAGAAGCACTAATAATGATATGAACCCAGCAAGAATACATGCTGCCACCTCAATTAAAAAAAGTAAACGGTATTGAGACATGGGCCTTAGAAACATTAACTTGGTTAGGTGTCACTTTAGAAACATTACCTGCCATGTTTTAAGTTATATTGGTAAGGAACTTTATAAGTGGTGTATAACAAGCTAACATTATATAAAATGCAGCACAAATTGTAGGCTGATCACATAGAGACATATAAAATAAAGGCTGGAGATTCAAAATTACGCTTTAACTTATTCCCAAAAACCTTAGTGTCAATCATTACAGAATACGAAAAAAAAAAAACATTCCCATGGTGCTGTTCTCCCCCCAATTACACCACCGCCACATACAACCATTTGGATTATAAAAGAAAGTGGGTGCACTGAAGCATTTCAGGGGCAGGAAGCCTTCGGCTGGGCAGAAATCCCAGCCTGGATCGTCCAAGCCCTGCTGGCTTTGAAAGATGCCGGCTGCCTTTATGAATGTCCCCGCTGAGTTGACAGGGCCTGACATGAGGTTGGCTGCTCCCACCGCTCAGTCGACTCTACTTTTTATGCTGAGATCCCAAAAGCTCCAAAAACCAGTAAGATGGGGAGGTGCTGTTTGGAGTCAGTATGCCTAACATGTCAAGGGACTGAGATGCCTAAGCAGACAGAACCATTGGTTTGATGTACTTCACCCTCCACACTGGGGTATCAACAGGAGGGGATCACTGAGGTCAGCCAAGGTCCCAGGTGACAGGCAGGCAGGACAATGCCCCAGTGGTGAGCTCATAAAAGAAGATGAGTTGTTATGCGATTTTAGCTAACCCCAGGACACAAACGTAATTAGAGCACAGCTGAAAGTCGATGCCCATAATGCCCAAAGTGTCACTAAACTTTGAAAAGACCTAATGTACCATAGAAGGAGAGATTGACATGTTGCCCCGTCTTCCCTGCTTATCCCTCACATCAAGGAAACCAGCAGTGTCCAGACGGCTTTGTTTGAATGTCAAGTCACTGGTTGGGGAAGAAAAATATTTGTCTTGTGGACATGTTGCTGAGGAATTCTGAATGCCTATCATCACTGCATGTAAACATAAAAAACACACACTATTCTTTGTATTTAGATGATGCTTTTAAAGTTGCCATTAAATATGCTGATGCTGCAACACTTCCAAGAAAAATAAGTTTATTTTCCTTTATCTGTAAACCCAATAAGTCATTCTTTACCTCTACCAAACACACAACCTTGTTTGTGTCAGCTGGTATCTTCCATGTACTGTGGGGAGAACAAGTATTTTATACACTGCCGATTTTGCAGATTTTCCCACTTGCAAAGCATGTAGAAGTCTTTAATTTTTGTCATGTTAGGTAAACTTCAACTGTAAGTGACGGAATCTAAGCCAAAAATCCAGAAAATCACATTGTGTGATTTTTAAGTAATTAGTTAGCATTTTATTGCAAGTGGGAAAACCTACAAAATCGGCCGTGTATCAAAAACTTCTCCCCACTGTATACCGTACACATTTGATCCTTTGGAGATTTGCCTATCATCAGCACAGTTGCTTCTGCTTTATTCCAATAAATGCATGTTTTCTCCTTCTGCAAATCCTTCTGGCCAACAGAACATTGTTAGAACAGTTTTAGCTTCAATATGCTGGTGCAAGAGCCCCCTCTGGCTGGTAAGGGTGCCCTCTCTCTCCCTCTATCACTGTAATAACCTCAGAGGTGTCTGTAAAGACAATCAGTCATGTTCTTTGACGTTTGGCTTATTGTCACTGCAGGAGAAGAGGTGTGGCTCTATAGGACGGCTTTCCATTAACTGCACCAATTTGGATCATGCTGTGTACAGCTTGACCCAAGATAACTAGTTGTGAATACTCATAGGTCTTGCTCAGAGGAGAGTGTAGCTGATCTTTGTCTCCTGTGTATATTTTCTCCCTCCATCTTTTCCGGGGGCTATATTAAATTATGTCTTTGTCAGGTCCCAAAGCCCACTATATTTCCTTGACTGGGCAACAGCTCTGGATTCGGTATCAAATTCTCTTTATGCTGGCAGTTTGTGCATCCATCTGCCCCCTGCAGATCTTTATCCAAGCATCCCTGCCCTGGGTTGTAGATGGTCTTTTACTCAACATATAACGATCTGAACAAAAATGTTTGAATAATTAAAATTATTAAAAATGTTCAAAAGGTTGGTTAAAACATTTTACAGCATGATTTAATCTTAAAGGTGATTTTTAGAAAAAGGAGTACATCACATACAGGTTGAGCTAGCTAATTCGAAAAGCTTATGACGGTAATTGTGATTGGCTTTAACTATTAGAATGGCTAATCAGATAAGTAAATGTTGATATTTTTAATCAGTTGCTAAAACGTTCTGAATTACACAGTCAATGTGATGGGCTAAGTGAGTGAAGTCAGACAGAATTACTGAAAAAAATTCTGTCTTGAATGGGTCCATGGACTCTTAACTGAAGATTGAATGGTAACGTAGCAGGTAAAAATGCCTGATTGCTCTATTTTCTTAAATGCGGCAATTAGAAAGGCAGGCTGAATGGATATCTGACTCAGCTTCACTGTGCCATGAGAAAAAGAGTGAGCAAAAGGGAATAAAGGGGGAAATGGCAGTTTGCATCTCTTTTTATTCCTTTAGCTGAGACGCATCAAAAGCTCCAGTGAAAATTGTTCAGTGCAGGAAACCACCTTTGATATCGACAAATTTAATCCAGGAGACTCCTCAACACCGAAAGTACTCAATGCTGGAAAAAAATATTCTGAACTCAGCCTGGCAACTATTACAGACATATATTCTGGTCAGGACCAGACTTGCGTGAGACAATGTATGTTAACCATGTGATTTTGGGTAGTTTGCTTTAAGTGCTTGAAGTGCTACAAAATACAGAATAACTCAAAGTAATATGTTTGGTAGCAATCACCACCAAGTAGAAAACTTAACTCTTTCCAGTCTAATTTAAAAACTGATGGTGTTAATTAAGTAAGAACATTGCCAACTACAACAAGTCATTGTGTTTGAAGCTTCAAAATGGATTTCAGTTTTTCATCAGATATTTCATGTCAACTAACGTGATAAAAAAGATCAATAAATAAATAATAAATGAAGTCAAGATTCAGATATAGTCAAATGCAGAGCAATTATGACACAAAAATGTTGTCTATCTAGGAAAACCAGTGGATTGCGCCATGACATTAGTCTCTTTCACTTAACAGTTCCCACACATGACCACAAAAATAATACCTCAATAAGATGGCTCTGGTCATGCATAAATTACCAATCTAGCTGAGCATGTCCTGCACTGACATTAGTTTTCATAAATTAAGCTAGCTTTGTATAACCACAGCAGGTTTAGAGTGGGACTTAATTGCATACTCTTAAAGTGTCTGTTAGATATCTAAAGAGACACATAGATGTATGTGATGTGCTTTAAAATATGCCTCTATTGTTTTTAAACATAACAACCCACAACACAGGCTAGGCTTGTAGCTGTTAACCACCACTGACTTCCATGACTAAAGTCCATTGATTTGTTCTGTCTTAGTGCATTTTACAATGACCATGTTAAATTTTTGGTAATGGTGAGAAATTACACCTTGTTTAGGTGTGTTTTTGCCTCAAGTCCTGTGGTAAGTCTTAGAAATTTTCTAATATCACTATATCCACCTCAGAAAGCCACATTACCCTTACATAGGTCAACCTTAAATCACTGTTTCTACCTCACTTGATAGCTTTAACCCTCTCATGCCAACCTGGCCCTTGATAAATCACCAGAAGTTTGCCAGAATGAGTCAAACCCCAGCTTGAAGTATTTTGTGCATTGGGCTATTGACTTTGCAACAATCCCTGAACCTAAGAAAGGAACTACTAGCAGTGGAGGGAAACCACACATTACTAACAGGAAGACACCTCTAGAAGAACCATACTTAGTATAAGCGGCTACCTGCTCTGACAGGCTGGAGTTTGAGAGGACGCAAGGGAGACACAAAAAGAACAACCACAGAAGCACAGAGGAATCCAGAAACAGTGGGCCTGGTGTACTGTGAGCAACAACACCAAAGAGAACATTGAGTCAATAGCCACAACAGTTCCATTTGTGGCTGAGCCCAGGCAAAGTACTTATCCCGGTGTACATTTTATAGAAAGAAAAAACAGAGAGCCCACTAACAGTGATCATGCAGTCAAGCCTCAGAGATATCAAACCCACCTCAGACCACGAAGTTATTACAACAAAACATAAATAATCTGGCAAAAAAGTTTTCTGTTGTTTAAAACATTATCTATACAAAGTTTATTTTTAATTTTTAATTTATGACTCTTCGGTTTTTCTGCCTCCCACAACTGAGACCCAAAAAATAATTTGTCTCTGAAAAAACTTAAATGGAAAAACCTCTTGTGTCAGATTAAAGGGTCACTTCAAGACTAAAGAGGTCACCAAGATTCGCAGAACCCAATGAGGGAAGTTGCTCAAGCGAGTCCTGTCTGCCTTGACTGCAGATGGGCCAATTAGGAGATGATGAAAAGCTCTGAGAAGGACGGCCTAGACCATGTCTTTGTATGTGGCTGGATTTTCGTTTGGATAAGAGAACACCTGGTATCCAATTTTCCATCAAAATAAAAGCATGATATCTCTGAGGAAGAAAAAAAGAGTGGTAGAAAATAAGACTACCAGACATACTGGAGAAAAATTGCAAACCAAAAAATGGATTAGCAGTATCCAATTGGGTCTGGGAAGTCATTTTAGGGAACCATTCCAGCTTGTATTAAGTATATGTTAGTCTTTTCCTGGGTAATAAATTTGATGTAAAATGGAGAAGCATGAATAGCAAACACTCTAGAGATTACTGACACATAATAATCATAGTAATAGTTCTGATCCGTAGGAAATGATGCTTCAGAGTTAAAGGAAAAGTGTTTCCCTCAACATTTTATAGTGTCTGCATTTTTCCTAACAGCTGGGAGTTTTTTTCTGTTTTCATTTGCTATCCCTAAGGGTTTATGATGATTCCTCTTATATAGGCAGACAGACCTCATCAATGGAGGCGATGAATGATAAAATCTACATTTCTGCTAACAGTTACAACCTGTGTGCCTCTAAGAGACAGCAATTCCTCATAGGCTTCATATTAGTAATAAATAATAATAAATAATAGCAATAATAATAACATTTAATGATTCATGGGACATGCAAGTATCACCTGGTTGTGGGTGATTTATGGCAAATTTTGTTCCTTCCACTTCTTGAAATGGATTGTCACCCATTCAGAGGTTTAGAAATATGTCTGTAACCATTGCCATCAGTATGTTTTGCTACTATAAGGTTGTGAAGAGCTTTGGAGAGCTCTTTGCTTTTACCCATGATGAGATGCTTCTTGTCAGATACCTTGATAATACCATACCTTTTCTTTGGCCACTAGTTAGGAGTACACCAACATATATTGAGTGGCACTAGTGGGCAAAGGGGTTGATTTCTAAATACTGACAGATTTCACAGATGTGTGATTTACAGTGTCTTTTAACAGCTTTTTATCTTCGTATGTACAACACTTATTCCCTGTGTGTTTTCATTTAGTTATATCTAACCTATTTTATGGAGTACATTTCATTTCCTCTCTCTGTGTGGATTAGTTGGGTCGTTACCATCATCGGTTTAGAATATTTACTAAGACCAACTTTGACATGTTCAATACATATTTTCCCCACTCCAGAGGAATTTAGAGGACTTCATTTAGGAAGCTACCCTTTTGTGACAACGGTGTCATGATTCTAGAGAGCATCCTGACCCATATGCAGAATCGAAACTCAGGACCCAGACTTAATGTAAAGTATTTATTTACAATGAGAAAAATGGGAACAGTGCCACTAGGAGGCTTCTACAAGGGCCGGGGAAACAGAAATGCAGCTAGGTAAATGAAGCAGGTTAAATAGAGCAAATGAGAATCTCTGAATCCAGAAGGTGAGTGGCTTACTGAATAGTAAGAATCAGTAGATGATTCTGGGGAGAGGTTGAGATCCTGATAATATCCTGAGAATGAGGGCTGGTTTGCATGAGGATGGGTTCCAGAATGAATTCCAGTGAAATAGGAGCAGTTGGAGGTTTGTGATTCAAACAAGGAGTTTTAGAGAGCAGGCAGGAAACGGCTGAGAACGTAGGAGTTGCAGTGGAAGACCATGAAAGGATTTCCGGGCAGGTCTGTCTTTAAGAGGTTTGTAGAATTAACTTGGAAAGGCATGGAAGCCACCAGAAAAGAGCCACTCTGACAGGCACAAAAAAAACCCCACAACAATTAGTTCAAGGAAGTCAAGATAACACACAAAAATCTATCATAAGTAAGGTTTCTTTGGGAGAAGTGATGTGGCTTGACTCATT
>JAHHUM010001179.1:149946-279022 GCA_036173005.1 Crenichthys baileyi
CGCTACCAGGAGACAGGCCAGTACACCAGGAGATGTGGAGGAGGCCGTAGGAGGGCAACAACCCAGCAGCAGGACCGCTACCTCTGTCTTTGTGAAAGGAGGAACAGGAGGAGCACTGCCAGAGCCCTGCAAAATGACCTCCAGTAGGCCACAAATGTGCATGTGTCTGCACAAACGGTTAGAAACCGACTCCATGAGGATGGTTTGAGGGCCCGACGTCCACAAATGGGGGTTGTGCTCACAGCCCAACACCGTGCAGGACGCTTGGCATTTGTCAGAGAACACCAGGATTGGCAAATTCGCCACTGGTGCCCTGTGCTCTTCACAGATGAAAGCAGGTTCACACTGAGCACATGTGACAGACGTGACAGAGCCTGGAGACACCGTGGAGAGCGATCTGCTGCCTGCAACATCCTTCAGCATGACCGGTTTGGCAGTGGGTCAGTAATGGTGTGGGGTGGCATTTCTTTCCATGTGTTCGCCAGAGGTAGCCTGACTGCCATTAGGTACCGAGATGAGATCCTCAGACCCCTTGTGAGACCATATGCTGGTACGGTTGGCCCTGGGTTCCTCCTAATGCAGGACAATGCTAGACATCATGTGGCTGGAGTGTGTCAGCAGTTCCTGCAAGATGAAGACATTGAAGCTATGGACTGGCCCGCCCGTTCCCCAGACCTGAATCCGATTGAGCACATCTGGGACATCATGTCTCGCTCCATCCACCAACGTCACGTTGCACCACAGACTGTCCAGGAGTTGCCAGATGCTTTAGTCCAGGTCTGGGAGGAGATCCCTCAGGAGACCATCCTCCGTCTCATCAGGAGCATGCCCAGGCGTTGTAGGGAGGTCATACAGGCACGTGGAGCCACACACAATACTGAGCCTCATTTAGACTTGTTTTAAGGACATTACATAAGTTGGATCAGCCTTTAGTGTGTTTTTCCACTTTAATTTTGTGTGTGACTCCAAATCCAGGCCTCCATTGGTTAATAAATTTGATTTTCATTGATGATTTTTGTGTGATTTTGTTGTCAGCACAACTTTGTACAGAACAAAGTATTCAATGAGAATATTTCATTCATTCAGATCTAGGATGTGTTATTTGAGTGTTCCCTTTATTTTTTTGAGCAGTGTATTTTAAATCTCTTTGAGCGTACAGTGGGGAGGGTTTGTGTTTACCTGTGTGAGTGTGTGCGCATGGGGGATGGAGAGGTGCTTTGCCTACCTGTGTAAAGTTGTATGAGACCGTCTTTTATCACTTTTTGGACCTTTTAGTTTGCTCTATCACTGTATGTTGAAGGATTCAGGAGTTATTGCCTTTTAAAGTTCATGTATACAGGTGTTTTCTATAGTAGCCATTTGGAGAGTCCAAATGGCCCCTTTGGAAAATGCAAGACCCACCCCACAGAAAAACCTCTGTAGAATAGATCTAAACTTGTAGTAGGCAGGACTTGTATATAATGCCTCAGTTGATTTCTGAGTCCATATCTTTTTTCTTCCATATACAGTTACATAAAAACAAACCAAAACAATCCAGACAAGAGAAAAAAAGGTACATTTCAGTGTGATCCAACTTCAGTAACAATGAAATATTTACATTTGCAATAGGTTTGACTGCTCAGGTTGAATATTCAGAGTGCTGCATTTTCCAGCCCTAATATGAGCATATTTCAGGGTGGGCCATAATAATTTCTTCTGCTGGGATTTAGATAAAGGTCATCATCAGCCACCCAGTCCTTCATCGTAGTCAGGCAAGTGAAAAGGAACGCCTTATGGTGTAGTTTAAAAGACACATTCAACTGAAAATCATCTGCGTGAAAATTGTCATTCATACATTGAAGACCTGCATACGGAGGGGACGTTTGACGAAAAATCAGTTTGAAAGAAAAAAATATAGTAGTCCAGCAACTTCGCCTTCCCTGTGCATCACAGGGAGCAACTGAGAGATCCAACACCTTTGAACCAATGTGCAAAAAATGGTGGGGAAATTGAGTGGTGGGGTCAAAGGTTGTAACAGGACCTATCTTCTAACTCAGGTTTAGACTTCAGAGTTCTTCCATCCTCCCCTTCCAGATGTGAGCAGCTACTGAACATGTGTGAAAAGGATGGATGCATGAAAAGATGGATGTATCTGATAAATGACTGCAATGTAAAGAGCTACATTTTGATTGGGTCTGCATCTGTATGCATAGTGTCCAGATGTGCATCTTTTTCTTATTACACATCACTGTTGTGTTTTGTTTATGTCATAATGAGATTGTTTGTGGCTCTACCTGGAGACACAGCCAGTCTCTTAGTAAACAACACAGTGACACCAGTTACCTGATAAACCTGAGCACTAGTGTGACGGCATGAAATAACCTGGCCTCGGCCCAGAGAAGATGACTTGGTTCTGGAACCAGCAGCTCTGGTAACAATGAATACCATTTGGATAACACTCATGTTAGAATCGGGTCCAGTCCAGTCCCATTAGGTGATTAATGGCTGGTTTATCTGCGAGGTTCTCCTTTGCTAGTTTCTGATTCTCTCAGACACGTTTTACAGCTAACCTCCCCCAGTTTTTTTCTTGTTTTGTTTCCATTTCATGTTTGCATCACAAGAAAATGTGTATATTTTTTACTTCAACTTAACTAGGAAAGTTGTAAAGATCAGGAAGGAAAACGGTTCTTTACTGTGAGAGAAAGATTCAGCGGTGAAAAGCTTAACCAAAGTTACAGCATCAACTCCTCAGTTGGTGAGCTTTCAGACACCAAATATCTGTCAGGATTTCATTTATGTCAAGACTTCATCTCAAAAAGGCCGATATTCAGTACAATTAAAGCTTTCCCCATTTAGCTGGAGACTACTGTTGTTTTCTGTGTAGTTTATGATTCTGATTGAGTTTTTGCCTTTTTTCTGTCAGCCACCTTTACAAACCCAGGCGTCTGGTTAATCACTGAGCACTTTGTTCTGCATTTTGCTTTAACGACCATGTTTGGATGCTGGCTTTTCTGTCTGTGAAAGTTTTATGGAGGAATGGAAGGAAAACTAACTCACATCAGGCTTTGGTTGTTTTGCAACTCTGCAACCTCGGGTAAAAGAATTGCTCGGAATTCGCTCATTATTCCTGCTTGTTTTATAATAGTGTGCGAAAAAGGCCTAAATTTCTCTCTTTTTAAGTAAAACAATATATTTATTATGTTTTATAATTTTTCTCAAAACCAATTCCATTAATTATAGCACATATGTGTCAAAAGAAAAAAAACATTGTGTTTTAAGGTCAAATTAAAGCCTAAAATCATATTTAAAGAAATCATGGGTGAGTAAGTATTTATTTATGGATATGATTTGGATTTGGAGCAGTTATCTGGCACTTTAGCAGTAAAGTTCTGGGTTTATTGTCCCTTCAAACATGGACAGTTCTGGTGTCTGACCCTCAGGCTTTCATGTTAATGAATAGGAGCCATCTGCCACAGATTACTGTGGATGCTCTGAGTCTCTTTCTAAGATGATTTAACTTTAACTCTCTTATAATCTTAGTGCAATCCACTGCATACAAGTTGTTTATTTTTAGGATTTGTTTCATACAACATATTTCTCTCTGGAAAAGCTGTGTATGTTGGGGGAAAATCCATCTCATAATTCAACAGCAAGTACAGCCACCTTCAGCAACAATAGATTGAAGTATAAAAGCGTTGTGGAGGAATTTTAGCCCAGTTGTTTTCAATGTTGCTTCACTTCGTTGAGATTTGTAGACATTTGTGTCTGCACAGCTCTCTGAAGGTCCACCACAGCATTTTAACCAAGGTGAGGTCTGAGCTTTGACTGGACCATTGCAACACCTTGTTTTTTTATTTTCCAACCATTCTGTGATAGATCTGCTGCTGTGTTTGGGTTAATTGTCCTGTTGACCAAACTTTAGCTGTCAGACTGCAGGCCTCACATTGCACTCTTCAGGTCCTGTGTTTGTAAAGCAAGCCCACATCATGACACCTCCACCACCATGCTTGACAGCTGGTATGAACTGATATGCTGCATTTGCTTTTCTCCAAACATGGTGCTGTGTATTATACAAACATCTCTAATTTGGTCTCTTCTGTCCAAAGGAGATTGTTCTAGAAATTGTATTATTTATCCAGGTATAAATGTGAAAAGTTGTTCTGCCAAGTTTTAACCCAACCCATACTGAGAACAAGGTTCTTGAATTATTTAGGCATGACAAGTTTATTTATATAGCACATTTCAGTAGCAAGACAATTCAGAGTGCTGTACATGAAGAACAGAAAAACATTACAGGAAAAGTACATTACAGTGGCATAAAGGTAATTAAATAATAAAAGAGAATAAAAAATGGATAATTAAAGAGATGATAGTAAAAAATGAATAATAAAATGAAATGAAAGTTGGACTGAAAACTTAACTAATAATGTTTAGATAGAACAGTCGAAGGCCGCTCTAAACAAATAAGTTTTATTTATTGGATCGGATCCAATAATTTATTTATATTCGGATATTAATTTAGGGATTTACTGCTTGGTTGTAAATTACAAACAAGTAAGAAATGGACCTATAACCATTCCAACACTGAAGAGAATTAACAGTTGCTTTTTTCATTGCTGCTGGCATTGTGTTAACACATACCTGCATGTGCTTTATAGGGTTGATCACGCTGATGAAGATCAGCTACTCAAGTGTGTTTGGAAATGGCCCAAAGCCTCCCCAGGTGGATTGAAAACACAATATTTTTTTTGTTGCTGTCTTACCACCCTGGCATTGTGTTCACACACACCCCTCTACCTGCCTGTTACCCAGCATGGAAATGGGGTGAAATATACACACCTGTGTCTGTGATGCGGTCCTAATGGTCCTCCGAACTCAACAGGATTGAAAATCTGTGGACAGGATTCCCCTCAAAGAAGATCCAACACAAGGCTTCATACAGGAATCTTTTCTGGAATATCTGGGATTGAGAAGGTCTGATCCCTATTATGCTGCTGTCATATGACATTGTGAGGACTGGCTAACATGTGCAGGTTTACACTTCACAGCAGCAGGACAAACATATAAATATTGGATCCCTGATGCAGCAGAACAGCCGCTCTTCTTTCACAGTTTCATGCATCCAGACATTTATTTTTAAACTAAAACATATATGTTTATATATATATATATATATATATATATATATATATATATATATGTGTATATATATATAGGACAAATAGGGCAGAAGAAGTGTGACACGCAAGAAAACGATCCATCATCTGACTCATGGTCAGTAGTCAGCAGTAGCCATTAATTTTAATTAAGCTCCCAGCAGGAGTGATTATTGGGATTGTGTGTTTTTGGATTGCAGAGGAATGGAAAAGAGTGTGAAACAAACTAGCCGTTTGCACACCTCTGTGCCAGAGTAAACAGAGAGGCAACCACTTCATGTCTGTGTATTCAGCTTGGCAATGTGGCCTCAATCGGCTGAGAGGTGTGAAATGGCACGATCTGGGACATCAAGCAAGTCAAAGGTGCTGAAGGCACAGGGCTGCAGGGTTTGCTGGTGCAGAAAATCCCATCTGAGACGCTCAACATGTCTCGAGTTTTCGTTTGTTTCCCTCTGCAGGTTTGAGAGCTATCTGAGAGGTCAGATTCTCTCTGTTGTGTCTCCAGTTTTCTTGGAAGATGGCTGCCAAGAGAGAAGTCTGCTTTCACTCACTAAATGAGAAATCAGCAGGGAGGGCCACCATGACCCTCGCCAAGCTCCAACATGGAGATTAATTCTGAATGTATATTCTAAACTCTTCAGGAACCAGACCCTGCATTTAACAAAGAGCTCATTACATTGGGCAATTTATTAGCCCAAGAGAACCATGTTTGGTTAACTTAAGAGTGGAAAAAAGCCCTCAATTAAGCAGGCGTCTGTCTCAAGTGGGCTGACGTTTTAAGGAGGAATATTCCTCTATCAGTGGGTCCCTGTGGTTAAACAGTAGGAAGGGATTAAAAGAAACCAAAACAACTCACCGTTAAATGAGCCTGGCGCTCCCGATGACTCGTAATGAGAACCATGTTCGGAGTTTTCCCGTGCAGACACATCAGGAGCGAAGCGCTCCAGTGTGTGAAATGTCATTTCAAGTTAAATTAACATGACAATTTTAATTTAGATTTCTATCATGTGTCTAAATAAAGGGTTAGACACAGATCTTTGTTCACAATGTTTGCAGATTTCTTTTGTTTTTGCTTTTTTGTCCCATTTGAATGTTTCAGATCATCAAACACATTTTAATATCAGACAAAGAAAACCGGATTAAATGCAAAAAACCCGTTGTCAAATGATGATTTCAGCCATTAAGGAATAAAATCCATCCAAACTACCCTGGTCATGTGGGAAAAACTATTCACACCCATTTTGAAATCATTAATTATCTGTAATTAAACTACATTTTTATGGTTTAGTTTCACAGATCACACCCACACCTGATTACTGTCTGATCTGCAGAAATCACTGAAATCGCACCTGCCTGACAACATGAAGTAGGCTAAATGATCCCAAACAGCAGCACATCATTTCCTGACACAAGGTAATTCAAAATTAGCTGAAACAAAATTACATCTTAGTCTGGAAGGGGTAACAAAGACATTTCTATGACTTTGGGACTCCAGAGAACCACAGTAAGAAACATGATCCACAAATGGAGAAAATATGACACTGGAGAGCCTTCCCAGGAATGAGCGGCCTTCCAAAGTTACTCCAAGATCTCATCCACGATTCTTTTAGGAGATCACAGAAGAGAGTTCCAAGTCCAAAACCACTGCTGACCTATAACTCAAAGAACAGAAAGGCCCGTCTAACATTCATCAAAAACATCTGATGAACCTCAAGACTTTTAGGAAAATATTCTGTGGACTGATGGGAAAAAAGTGGGACTCCATGCAAGGTCTGGTGTAAAACGAATACATTGTACCTATAGTAAAACATGGTGGTGGTAGGGTGGGGATCTGGGGCTGTAGGAGCTGGTTGACTTGCAGCGATTAATGGGACCAGGAATTCTGTCCTGTAGCAGAAAATGCTGATGGAGAATCTCCAGCAAGCAGTTTGTGACATGAGGCCCAAGCTGACTTGGGTTATGCTGCAGGGCAAGGATTTGAAGCATACCAGCGGAGTGGCCTAGTCAAAGTCTGGACTGAGATGATGAACAGGTCGTTCATGCTGGAAAACCCTCCAATGTAGATGGATTAAAACAGTCCTGATGCTTGTGATGTAAAAGAGTCATCTCCAGGTATGGCAAACATTTGAAGGGTGGAACAAGCAGTTATTTGGTTTTGGGGTTATGTCTGATGTTGAAATTGATTTTTTGATCTGAAACATTAAAACGTGGCGAACATAAAACCAGAATAAATCTGTAAATACTATTCACTGCAATTTGAAAATATCTAAAATCGTTGTTTAGTTTAATTCTTAATAAAATGTTTGACGTCTTTGGGTAATATGTGTGTAATGGTCGACTCTGAGGCATGTTTGTCTGAGCTGTTTACTCGGCACCGTCCTGCATGTGAATGCTCTGGATTGAGCCTATCTGTCAGGCGCTTTCAGGAGCGATGGTTTATGATACTTGCTGGTCAGATGAAAAATATAAGGCTGACATTTTCCAGACTTTTCACCATCTTCTGACCGTAAACTAAATGAGTCGTGTGCTCAGATGCTCGTGTGAATTAGCTCATTGAAAATGAAACAGAGATGCATTTATCTTAAGCGCGTGGTTTATGGCTGATGTAGCAGCTGGCTAAGGTCTTCCATTAAATTATTTTTCAGGAATGAGCTCGGACTTGGACAGGTTCACAGATTGTGATGCTTTCCACGACCGCTGCTTAGCGAGCGTTGTTTGTTTGTGGGCTTATTGGAGCAGCTTTATTGAGAGGTCCACCATGGCTCCGGTACTGTCAGAAATGTTGTCACTCTTGAGCTGGACACAAACAGTAAACACTCCGCAAAAACTGTAGCTGGCTGCTCATTTCATCTCATACTCAGGCAGTAAACTGTGTTTTCAGTCAGATTGGACACAACATCCCCACAGCATGATTCTACCGCCAACCTTACGATGGGGATGATGTATTTAATTTTTATTTCAGATATTTATCTCATATGAGCCGACTACCTTCTTCCACATGCTCGTTGTGGCCCCCAAATGGCTTGTGGGAGTTTGTTTGACATTAATTGTCATGGCTTACTTTCTTCTTACTGGTCTTCCATAAAAGCCAGATCTGTGGAGAACTTGACTAACAGTTTTCCTGTGTTGTCCTGTGGACTGATTGTCCCACTTGAGATGCGGATCTCTGCAGTTTCTCTAGAGTAAAATCCTTCTTGCCCAGCCTGTCAATTTCGGTGGACGTCAATGTCTTGGTAGGTCTCTCTCCATGTTCAGATGATGGATTGAACAGAGCTCTGGGTGATGTTTACAGCTTAGGATATTGTTTTAGAACCTAGCCCTGCTTTTGGCTGAACCAGAACTTTCTCCCTGACCTGTCTGCTGGGTTCCTTGGTCTCCATGATGCTGTTTGTTCTCGAATGTGAAGCCGGTGTACTATAATGCGCCACTCCTTGTTGGCTTCTCAAATAAAATCTGAATAATTGATATTAGGTTTGTGGTTGGAGCTTGATATATTGTGGAAAAGTTCAAGGGGTCTGAATACTTTTCCAAGAAGTTTTAAGTTCTGTAGTTTTTGAGTATTCGGTTACTTCAGAAGCTCCCAGGAGGATTCACTCATCCGACCTACAGCCGTAAAGAATGAAAGACTGATTTAATGTGATCTAGAAGGCCAACAGGGGGCGTCTCCTCTCCGTGCCCCCCTCCTGTTGCGGCGCGCTGGGTGGAGGAGGTATTGGGGATCTCCTCCTAGACAACAAACCCACATTCAAAGCGGGGCACACGAATTACATCACGCTGCGTGCGGAGGATAAAATGAGGCGGCGGCTGTAGCTCAACGCGTTTCTGCACAGGACACCAGCGGAGCATCATGAGGAGCGCAGGGAAACAGCTGATCTTTGCCACGCAGTTCATCAATAAAACCGACCTCCACTGACGTTTTCCTGCTCCGGAGGAGTTTCATGATGGGAAAGTGAATTGTGAGGGATTCTGGACACGCAGTTTTGGAGACAGCTGGCGCGTAAAGTTGCCTGTTCGCAGCTCCGTGTGCGCGCTGATCCCGCAATCTGACATGGATCAGCCTCAGCATTGCGCAGCCGTGTGTCTGCTGATGCTGTCTCTTGGACTCCTGATGGACACAGCGATCTGTCAGCACTTCTATCTTCTCCGCCCCATTCCGAGTGACAGTTTGCCAGTGGTGGATTTAAAAGAGGACCCGGATCCGGTCTTTGACCCCAAGGAGCGGGACCTTAACGACACCGAGCTCAGGAGCATCCTGGGGGACTTTGACAGCCGCTTGTTGTCCGTGTCGCCTCCCGTGGAGGACAAACACCCGGGGTCCGACGAGTCAGATCACTTTGACATCGTGAAGGCGGGTGGAGTTCTGCCGAAGGAGATCCGGGCGGTGGATTTCGATGTGCAGATCGGCAAAAAGCACAAGCCGAGCAAGAAACTGAAGCGACGGCTGCAGCAGTGGCTGTGGGCCTACACCTTTTGCCCGGTGGTCTACACCTGGACCGACTTGGGCGTCAGGTTCTGGCCAAGGTACGTTCGGGTTGGTGGCTGCGTGAGTAAGAGGTCGTGTTCCGTTCCAGAGGGGATGGTATGTAGACCCGCGAACTCAGCCCACCTGACCGTGCTGAGGTGGAGGTGCGTGAAGAGGAAAAGCGGGCTGAAATGCGCCTGGATCCCGGTCCAGTACCCGGTCATCACAGGCTGCAAGTGTTCCTGCTCCAGTTGAAAAGGACGCTGTGAACTCTAAATTATAAGCTCAGTCATTTCATCATCCTCTTGATTTCCCCACCTGCACTACAGAGTGTGAGAATGTATTTCTGTAAATCCGTGACCATGCAGTTTTCTTTAAAACATCCTGTACAAAGTCAGTATTATTTGTAACCAGAGTCTACTTTATTTGTGCAGAATATTGGTTTTATATATTTTGTATTTATGGAGAAGTGGCGCACAGAGCCACGCACGGACTTTGTGTTGGATGAAGGAGATCAACCTGAGACTATGATTATTGATACAGTCATGTATCAGCGACTTGTTTTATCCTGCAAATTTGGGAAATGTACTATTTATTCTTTATATTCGTACAATAAAACGACACTGACATGATTATAAAATGACTTTTTATTCATTTTCTACATTCAGACTGATTGGAATCACCCATATCTGTGCGCACAAGGGTAACATCAATTTTACGCACGCACTTTGCGCAGTCATGAGCTCATAGTCTATGTTTTAGCCCTGCATAATAGAAGAAATAAAGCAGGACGGTGATGGAAAACTGAATGTGTTGGAATAAACCTATTTTCGGTGGTTTAATTCAGTGTTTCTCTGTTCTGCTCCCCGTATTAACTTATCAGCAGCGAGGCGGTCAGTTACTGCAGCCCAGCAGGAGCAAAGCCGCTTCAGAAATCCTGTAAAATGAATCTGCAGCATCTCATTTCTTACTTTACGCAGTCATACACAAATACCTTCATTTCTTAAATTCTGTTTTGATTTCTGACAACATTTAGCATAAATGTATCCTGTTGATTTAACTTTGAGATCAGGAACTGACATTTGTGGTGGAAAAAAAGAAAAAGCTGAATGTGGTTTAAAGAAACTGAGGCCTTCTAAAGGAACAATGACAAATAATTTCCAAACTTTTCCAACTATCAGTCTGACATTTATCCTGCAAAATTCAAATAAAAAAACACCTACAAAACATAAAGAATATACTCTGCATAAACTCTGTTGGATAAATATCCAAACTGAAACTTAGTTGAAGCCCGGTTTGGTTTAATTTCAACATTCAGTCTTCTTTGGTTAGAGCCTATCAGCATCCCACACCTTGATGTTACAGTATGTGCCCCCACTGGCTTGCAGAAGTGCTACAAATCTCTGACTGTGAGGACATCTGTTGTCCACAGCCTGTCTTTAGGTGACCCCACAGACCTTCTGTTGGATTTGGTTCTTGACTCCGGCAAGAAGGTGATTTTGTTCTCCTGAAACCATTCCTTTGTGATGTTGAAAACTTGAATCCCTCCCCAGTTTCAGTCGTCTAGCAGATCCCTGATGGTTTTGGGTCAAAGTTGACTAGTATGTGCCAGTATTCATACACCACCATGTTTCATACTAGGAATGCTGTTCTTTAGGTGGTGCACAGCACTGTCTCTGTCCCAAAGATTCCCTCTGAAATGAGGAAGAATAACATTTTTTTTTACATGTAGAAACAACATGGATTTATTGGAAATTCCTGCAGCTTCTCCGAGTTGCTCTTTGCTATAGGCGTGTCCCCCCCAATATTGGAGACAGGTGCATTTGTCCCCTCCATAAATTATACCACGGAGGAGAAAAATACTAGATTTTGACATTTTTACCTCACCTGCTTTTATTTTGAAAGCGCAACGCAGCGTGACGTCACTGGCTCGCTTCTCCGTTAGCTGCTCTGAGTGTTTGGGATGCGGGATTCTGCGGTATCAGCTGTAGTCTGACCAGAGACCTCTGAATGAGCTAAAACTGTCTGTGGGGAATGTTGTCATGAATATGGCTGGTTCATAATGTCTTGTTGTTAGTTTACATTAATATTTTGAAACCAAGTCATCTTGATCCTGGGGGCAGCACCCGTCTATTATTGAACTGCTAACTTTGTCAGGCTTCCCAAGTAAAGAGAGTAAAAAGAGTGACGTCAGAGTGACGTCAGAGAGTAACGGATACACGTCACGAGGTCAACACCTAATCCTACTCGGCTATTTATCATGTCTGACATTATATTAGATGTTATGTGTAATAATGTCTCATCAGGAGAATGAAAGTACATAAGCAGCGAGGCAGTTGAAGCAATAAAAGGTGGAGAGACGGAGGAAGCTGGAGTGTGGTGTTAAATGATTAGTGATAAAAATATGATTAGAGCCAGGGGCAGCTTCAGGGTGGGGGGTAAGATTTAAAAATCACATTATTGATAGAATAGATCCAGAAAGGAGAACAGGTGAGGACTAATGTCAGGTTGATTATTTTAAGATAATTGTTTTGTCATTATTTCCACAGTACTATAAAGGTTTTGGTTTGGATCAGCTGCACTAGAACAAGTGTTCTGCACATTTATAAGGTGAAATGCTGCTCCATAGTAACTGAGAGGTGGATTTTTTCCCCATTTATTTTTAAAATGTGCCACCTTTATGCTCAGGAGTGGTACCTTAAACATGCATCTCTGAAGCTGTTTTGTATGTTTAGGAGCAGTGATGCAGCAGCGCAAGCAGAAAAAGTAGAAGATGGTTCAGGGCTGGAGGTGAGGTCTTAAAATAAATCAGTGAACACTTTTAATTTCAGGGTGAGGTTATGCTATTAACAGATTTGACTGTATAAGCCTAAACACATCTGCAAATCAGTTGTCAACAATCTTTATGTATAAGAAAAGCCTCAAAAGATGTTGCTTTTTTATCTTTCGTAAGTCAAATCTTGATACTGTATATGACTATATGTAATATTGTAATTCCATGCAGGCACATCAAGGGTTTGAGGTATTTTTGACCAATAAAACATGTTAAACCATTGACAGATCTGTAAGGTTTCCAATATGTCCACCCAATGTTTAACTCGTTCCTACACCCTTGCTCTTTGCAGCCTCTATGACTGCTTTCTGTCATGTCTTCATCACCTTTAGAAAAAGTCCAGTTTTTGCCAGTGTGCTCCCATATTTCTCCAGTTACTGATGATTATTCTGCGATATTCAGAATAATGCTGTAGATTTTTTTGTTTGTTCTTTTCTCTTGCCTGATAGCAATGCGATCATTTTGATCCTTTCTAATCTCTCTGCAAACTATGGCCTTGGCTAAAGGATCCTACAGCTGACCTTTAGTCCAGCTTCATCACATTTATTAAGGTTAGGTGTGAACTTAAGAAGACTGAAGGTTGAACTCAAATCAGAAACATTCATTTAAGGTTCTGGACACTTATGCCACCAGATCATCGCAGCATTTTCCTATTTTTATGTTAATGTTGAAAAGTTTGTTTGATTTTCGGATGAATTACAGGATATATGTTGCATTAAATGCGAAACAAGATTTCCGATCAATCTGAATGTCTACGGGGTTAAATAACTGAAGAGACTCCTATACTGTCCCGCATTTAAAACAACAAACAAAAAGTCCTGCTGTGTAAATGAAGCTCCTTACGAGTTCTCTGTAGTCAGGTCGCTCTCACTGAGTGAGGCAAACCTCCCCCCGTCCTTCCAGGGCCTTAGTCGGGTAGACTGTGGGGCACCAGGGAGCCTGTGTTTTGTTTTAGTTGTGTTTAGTCGTAATGATGCTCCTTAACCTCAGAGGCAGCTCTGCACGCACGCGCTCAGCTGACAGATCCCTGAACTTGTCCCCGGATTGTAACGTAAAGCCAAAGGTCTGTACAGTTACGCATAAACAAACAAAATGTAGATTATTTCTGTGTGTGTGTGTGTGTGTGTGTTTTCTTGTCGGACAAAGTCATTGTTAGTAAGGATTAACAGCAGGATGGACTGTTTCTTACTATTTTAAAGGGGTTTTGTCCAAAGTTTACATTGAGAGCAAAATTACCCTTTGGTCTAGAGGACATACAGTACTGTGCAAAAGTTTTAAGTCATCCCTGATCTCTCCCTTTATCCACAGTCTTCATTACGATCTTGTCTTGGTCCACAGTTCTCTGAAATGGCAGTTTTTTTCTTTCCATTTGGCTGCTTTTTTCACTCTTTTTAATAAATTCCAGCTGCCTTCCTTACCATGACAGCATATTATGCAGTATGTCGGTAAATGATGAAGACAAGTGGAGGACAAAAGAGGTCTCACCCTGGTAAAGTTATCTCCTGCAGAGGAACAGATGAAATGGAGGTAAAAGATGCAGGACCTGAAGGATCCATCATGCTAAAATCCTGGTTTCTTTTGGTCAAACTGTTATATTCTGGGTAAACTGTGTCTATGTGACAGATAAAGTGACTGTTGTATAGAAACAGGCACTGACAGAACTGGCCACCAAGAGAGATTAAACTAAATGGTTTAAGACTTTACCACAGGAATCCCACTTATCTGATGAGTCTCTTATTTCTTTAACAGGTTTTTCAAATTAAATGCGTTTGGTTGTTCATCTATCATTTAGTTTTGATTCATATTTTTCCCTCATCAAACTTTCTCCATGCCACGCTCCATTGATGTAGTAATTGATGCAAAAGGAGCCCAGACCCAATACTGAATGCAGTTTAGACATGCTGTTCAGTAGCTCCACAATCTGTACTTAAATCATTTTTTAATGGTCTGATGTAATATTATAATTTTCTAAGAAACTGAATTTTAGGTTTCCATAAACTGTAAACTAGAAATATCAAAATTAAGAGTAAAAAAAGCGTGAGATGTGTCACTGTACGTGACATGAATCTCTGTTCAAAATTAACTAAAGAAATAACTTTTGATTGATATTTTAACTGATTGAGATGCACCTTTTATGGACAACACCCGCTGTGATCATGTGCGATCGTTGGCTTATAAAATAATAAAGATAACCGCTGGAACAATAAGAGTAAGAGTGAATAGATGCTAGTCTGTTCAGTTTCTGGACATTTCAGGATCTCATCACAAACACCCGACACTGATGACTGAGAAGGAATGGATTGCAGGTTTTGGTCTAAATGTTTTTATTCGATTCAGACTCCAAAATACAGGAATGAGGAATAGGACAATATTAAGATGTTTGTTGCGACTGCAGCTCTGCAGATATTTTCTGACTCTGCAACAACAAAGATTTTCTTCTGTCATGTTGACTAGTTGGTCCATGAAGCGCTCGGTCCATCATGTTTCATCTCTCTCTAAGCCTTACCTGTCTTTAAATGTCCTGAAGTCTCACATTCCCAACAATATTATGCTCTTAATCACCACTAACCCATTACCTTAATGATGTCTTTGGGTTTGAGCTTGTTCTGCTGATATTTAACTCCCTCCTCCCTTTCCCCTAATCAGCCTTTTTTTCCCCTGATATTCTGAAACCAGAACCTCGTTCCTGATTAAATTCTTCCACTGGCTTCAGATGTTTTCCTGATCAAAGCAAACTTTTCCTTGTTAGTTTAGCCAATGATTAAAACAGGAGTTATTCATTTTTTCATACAGATGATAAAAGTAGTTTAAATAACTCTGACCTGCTCATTAATAAGTCAGAGGTCTGCTTTCCTTTGCTACGTTTGGAAAAGCCAGACAGAAAAGTGATGTTTATTCAGGAGAAATGACAAATTGCAAATAACCCTCCTAAACAGGACATGAAAGGGTGTTCTGTAACGATCAGGTTTGAAAGCTTCAAACGCAAACTCACTCCTACTTTCTGACCACAGCTCTGTAATAAAATGATGCAGAGTTTTGTGCTTTTCTGCAGTGATGAAAGAGAAGAAATTCTTTTTGATCTTGATAAAGCTGGAAGCTCAGAGACGGTTTTGGCTGGCAAACAGAACCGGTGCCATTATGAGACATTTCTCATATAAAATATATCCCTTAAACTCTAAATATGACCCAGAATGGAGAGACGGCTGAGCTGAGTGAGAAGTTCAAAGATGTGCTTCTGCTCTGCAAAGCTCAGCTGGAGAAACATGACTGTAAGGTGCATCAATCATTTATCCACCTGTAATAATGAGCGTCTGGATCGTCAAGAGGTAAATTGAGGTTTCACATTAAAACACCTCAATTTTATTCTCTTTCTCTGTCTGTTATTACATATTTATCAGATGTTCAGTCCTGTAAGATTTGATTCATAGACAATGTTGTTCAATTTCCTTTACATGAACTCAACACTGTAATAAGTTGCATTATTCAGAACCTCAGGAACCGCAGCTAAATCCAGTCCCAACACAAACTAGGTCGCATTCATTTTCAGCTCCAACTGCATGATTCAGGCATTAAAAAAGCTTTTTTTAAAACTTGCACACAGAAATATTGGGTATGAGCATATTTTATTTTTTAAAGAACTAGTTATCAAATATTTATGGAATCCCTTACATTATAGTTTTAACGATTAGTCTCTTTTTTTTAAACAACCACTAAGTTTATTTATTATTCTGCTTATGATTGACCTGCAGTACATGAAAACATATAAGACATAACATGTTGGATGGATTTTAGGATAGAAGCTTTATAATGAAGTTGCATTTATAGTATATTTAAAATATGCAATTTGAATGGGAATCAATGGCAAACAAATGCCAAAGGGGTGCAGATTGATTAAAATGTGTGAAATATACATAAAGACAAATTTCAAGCAGTTCATTAGTCAGATTGTTTGATCAAAAGCTGGAAATATTTTTTTTGAGTCCAGAGGTGAGCTCATAAGTGAAGTGATAGTGTTGCAGGCACTTACCTGAGCATCCGAGAGTCAGTGGAAACAACGTCTGAAACCCAGAGGAAGCCTTAGAGATGCATCAGACAGCAGTAGATGATGGAGTTTGATTCTACATGTAAATACAACTGAACAGGGAAAGGTTCCACCAGTAGGAACAACTTTGCACTGCAGATACAAAGAAGATAAAAAGCTAGTTTTTCTAATTTTCTGAAACCTAATTTAAAATAAATTCTTCTAACTCTGAACATTAATGCTAAGATAATCTGGCGAGGCTCTTCATTAAACCCCACGTAGAGAATATCTCAAATAGTTTCTCAGCTAAAATAAACAAGAAAATAGACCAATAATAGATTTGTTTGGATGTAACTAATAAATAAATATTCTGCAAACATCCAACTTGTTTAAACAGGCTGGTTATTAAAAGCTCAGCCCTAAAACTAGACCTCTTTAATGACCTGAAGGACTTGTCAGCGTATGTCTGTCAGTAGGATCAAATCTGAGGAAATCTGAAGACGTTTCATTCATTCACTGTCCAGATGTCCATCTGTGGCTGTACCTGAGGCCTCTGGGAAACATCCCTGAATGAAGGCAGGTGTTCGGTCCGAGTGGGACAGGGAGCAGCTGTCTCTGCGGTTATGAAACTGTCACTCATTAAAACTCTGTTCTGTTTCCTGCTCTTCTGTTTACCCTCTAAAAGAAAGTTTCAATCATATGTTTGAACTATGAGCCTCTAGTTTAACTCCTCAGTTCCCCACAAGCTGCTCCTTCTTTTAACAAGACATTTGTTGCTGTGCACATTAGCTGTAGGCTTGCAGGTTTTAAAGCAAACTATTTTCCTCTCATTAAAGTTTCAGATCATTTTGACACTTTGCTGAAAAGTCTTAACATGATCATGTCACAAGTTATTCAGCTGTAACGTGTGCAGAATGTTTTTCACATTTCTTGAATATCTCGTATGAGATGATATTTGCACCCATCTTCAGAGTGAAACTGTAAAATATTGAGACTTTATAATCCAGAAATCAGCTCCACTAAGACTCTTTAGGCTGGGCTGAAAAATATTTTCTGCAGCTGGAGAATAAAAAGAGTCAATTCATCACAAAAATAATGATGTTGTATCATTGCAACCGCTAAGTTTATCCTAAGCTAATTAGCTTGATTTGGACTGGGCTACTGCAGCACCTTCATGCTGTTGAGTTTGGGTCAAGTTTCAGCTGTCATTTAACCTTGGTGTACAGAGATCATGGTCCACTGCAATTTCCCAGGTAGTGTGGCTGCAAATCAAGCCCCAGTCATGACTCCTACACCTCTGTGCTTGATAGTTGGTATGAGGTGTTTGTGCTGATCTGCTGTTTAATTTTGGGGGGGGGGGTTACGCTGTCTGTAAGACATTGTTTAAGAGGTCTTAATCCAGATGAAACTGTGCTGCCATTTCCAGGAACTACTGTTGTTTTCCGGGGCCATTATTACCCCCTCCGGCATTTTCACTGCATTTACCAGGGTAAAAAGGGAAGAGAGTCGTAAACATGGTCAAATTGGTTAAAATAACAGCTCATGTTTTCTGTTACCTTTAACAAAGATTTAAATATTATGATATATGACTGTATGAAGCTTTTTCAGTGGAAGGCTGAAGGAGGAGCTCTGGGTAACGTCACATCCTGTTTTCGCTATTGCATCCGGTGGATTGTTTGGTGTGTGAAGGCTTTCTCGTTTGATCTGATTTCTCTCTACTGTGATACCTCTTACTTGTTATAATACATAAGCACGTTAAAACACATACTTTCTGTTGCTCTATTTACCGTTTGGGGACTCCCCGTGTTACACGGTTTTTTTCTATGTGGAAGGGGGTCGCTAGCTTAGCGTTAGCTTTAGCTCCACCATGGCTACCCGTTCTGCTGTTTCTCTCTGTGAGTCTCCTCCTCTCTCCTGCTCTCTCCGTCAGATGTTCAGTTACTACTCTGCCTCCTTTAGTGATAATGGTACGTGTAATTAATTGTAGCATTTTTGTAGCTTTGGAGGCGAAAGTGTCGGATTTGGAGGCCCGGCTCCGAGGGTAGCTCCCCGTAGCAGTCCTCCAGCAGAGCCCGCGCTGCCGGGATCTCAGGCCGGCTGGGTGACGGTACGTAGAAAGCATAGTCCTAGATCCCAGGCCACAGGTCACCCCCAACCCGTCTGCGTTTCTAACAGATTTTCCCCGCTCAGCGACACACCAGCTGAGAAGCCAACTCTGGTAATTGGCAGCTCCATGGTCAGAAACGTAGCACTAGAGACACCAGCGACCATAGTCAAATGTCTGCCAGGGGGCCCAAAAAGACCACAAATCCTACCTGAAACTGCTGGCTAAGGATAAGCGTAATACAGAAAGATTGTTATTCCCGCTGGCGGTAATGACACCGGTTACGTCAATCGGAGGTCACCAAAGTTAGTGTTTTCTTCGTGTGTTTTGCCAAAAAAATGTTGGACTCCGTAATTTCTCTGGTCCCCTCCCCGATTTTAACCAGTGACGACATGTTTAGCCGCATGCTGTCATTCAACCGCTGGCTGTCTAGGTGGTGTCCAGAAAACAATGGGGTACACTGATAATTGGCGAACATTTTTGGGGGGAAAACCCGGTCTGATCCGGAGAGACGGGTCCATCCCACTTTTTGGGGGGAGCAGCTCTTCTTTCTAGGAATCTGGGCGAATTTATTAGTTCTCCAAAACTCTGACAACCCAGGGTTCAGACCAGGAAACAGGGGGTGTTTTTAAATCCTCTCTGCAGCTTCTGTACTGCTACCACCCTTACCCTATTTTAAGACAGTGTCCCCCGCCCACGGCCAAATTGAATAGATTAAAAAATAATCTAAAAGGAGGAAATCAGGAAAATCTCATAAAAATAAAACACAACTCAGACTAAAAATAAAAAAAACATTAAATGTGGCTTACTGAACATAAGATCTCTCTCTTTTAAGACTTTGCTAGTTAGTGACCTGATTTGTGACAATCAGATTAAATTTTTTTTGCCTCACAGAAAAACCTGGCTGCAGCAAGGGGATTATTTACTATAAATGAGTCAACTCCTAAAATTTTTAAATTTTCACATTCCTCGAAAAACGGGCGAGGAGGAAGGAGTAACAACCATCTTTCAGTCCGTTTTTACTAGTCCCCGACCAATCAATTGCTACAACTCTTTTTTGAATATTTAATCCTTAGTTTTCCTCATCCATTGCAAAGCACTAAAAACCCCCTTCTGTTTTTCGTTTTGTACCGTCCACCAGGCCCTTACTCTCATTTTTAGATCGTTTTTCAGACCTTTTATCTGATTTAGTGTTAAAAATACAGATAAGGTTTTTTATAGTGGGGGGTTTTAACATTCATGTTTTAACTGAAAGTGATAGCTTAAAATTTGCCTTTTTAATGCTATCTTAGACTCAATTGGCTTTGCTCAAAACATTAACAAACCTACCCACCTTTGTCTTCATTCTCTGGACCTTGTGCTGACATATGGCATTGAGTGTAAAGACATAACAATATTTTCTCATAACCCTGTCCTGTCTGACCATTTCTTAATAACCTTTGTGTTTAATTTAATTGAGTACTCCACACCGGAAAGTAAATTTCAGTATAGTAGATCATTATCAGATGATGCTGTAAAAACCTTTAAAGAATCTGTTCCACTTTTAATCTCCTCATTATTACTGAAAAGCACAGTGGAGGGCAATAATTTTGTTTCTTCCCCTTCACAAATTGATGTTCTTGTTCATAGTGTTACTTCATCATTGCGTGGTGCATTAGACAATGCAGCCCCCTTGAAAAAGAAGGTAATCATTCATAGGAGGCTAGCTCCCTGGTTTAAATCAGAGCTTCGTACTTTAAAGCACAACGTTAGAAAATTGGAGAGAAAATGGTGCTCTACACATCTAGAGGATTCCTGCTTAAACTGGAAAAATAGCCTACTGTTGTATAAAAAGACACTTCGCCAAGCCAGAACAGCTTATTTCTCATCATTAATAGAAGAGAACAAGAATAATCCTAGGTTTCTCTTTAGTACAGTTGCTAAACTTACACAGAGTCATAGCTCTGTTGAGCCATCCATTCCCTTAGCTCTCAGCAGTCATGACTTTATGGGATTCTTCTTAATTAAAATTGATTCTATTAAAAATAAAATCTTTGACATACTCCCGAAGATGATTACTTCATCCTCAGCAAGTGAGACAACATTGAAAGTAACTGTAGAACCTGATCTGTGTTCAGACAGTTTTGATCCTGTGGAGCTTCCTGAGTTATCAGAAATATTAGCTTCATCTAAACCTTCAACTTGTATGTTAGACCCAATCCCAACCAAATTATTTAAGGAACCGTTCCCTCTGATTACCAGCCCCATTTTAGATATGATTAATCTATCTTTAGTAAATGGATATGTACCACAGGCTTTTAAGGTAGCTGTAATTAAACCTTTACTTGAGAAACCTTCGCTTGATTGAGATGACTTGAAAAATTACAGACCTATATCCAATCTTCCATTCTTATCTAAAATTCTTGAGAAAATAGTTGCTAATCAAATGTGTGAGCATTTACACAGCAATGACCTGTTTGAAGAGTTTCAGTCAGGTTTCAGAGCTCATCATAGCACTGAAACAGCTCTGCTGAAAGTCACTAATGATATTCTTATTGCCTCAGATAATGGACTTGTGTCTGTACTGGTTCTGTTAGATCTCAGTGCTGCATTTGATACAGTCGACCATAATATTCTCTTAACAAGGCTGGAATATGCTGTAGGGATATTGGGAACAGTGCTAGGCTGGTTCAAATCTTATCTGTCTGACAGATTCCAGTTTGTTCATGTAAATGATAAATTATCTTTAAACTCCAGGGTTAATTGTGGAGTACCACAGGGTTCAGTACTTGGGCCAATTCTCTTTATTATATATATATGCTTCCAATAGGTCAAATTATCAGGCAGCATAGGATAAATTTTCACTGTTACGCTGATGACACTCAGCTTTACTTATCCATAAATCCTGATGAGCCCAACCAGTTAGATAGACTACAAGCATGTCTTGAAGACATAAAAGCTTGGATGACTTTAAATTTTTTGCTTCTAAATTTAGACAAGACAGAAGTTGTCGTCTTTGGACCGGAGTCTTTAAAAAAGAAACTGCTTAGTCAATCACTTAACCTGGATGGCATTAAATTGACCTCCGGTAATAAAGTAAAAAACCTTGGTGTTATTTTTGACCAGGACATGTCATTTAAATCCCATATTAAACAGGTTTCTTGGATTTCCTTCTTTCATCTCTGGAACATTGCCAAAATTAGAAATATCCTGTCCAGGAGTGACGCTGAAAAACTAGTCCATGCATTTGTTACTTCAAGGCTGGACTATTGTTATTCTTTACTATCAGGATGTCCACAAAATGCAGTTAAAAGCCTTCAGCTGATTCAAAATGCTGCAGCAAGAGTTCTGATGAAAATTAAAAAGAGATCATATTTCTCCTATTTTAGCTTCCCTTCATTGGCTCCCTGTTAAATCCAGAATAGAATTTAAAATTCTCCTCCTCACATATAAAGCCCTTAATGATCTAGCTCCATCATACATCAGAGATCTGATTGTTCCATACGTTCCTAACAGAGCACTTCGTTCTCAGGCTGCAGTTTTACTGGTGGTTCCTAGAGTCTCTAGAAGTAGAATGGGAGGCAGATCCTTTAGTTATCAGGCTCCTCTCCTGTGGAACCAGCTCCCAGTTTTAATCCGTGAGGTGGACACCCTGTCTACTTTTCAGGCTAGGCTTAAAACTTTCCTTTTTGATAAAGCTTATAGTGAGACTCCCCCTGAGATTTCCCCTTACTCCCTGTAGGATGGAGTAAGGGGGAGTCAGGTTTAGCCTAAACCGGCTCAGTTATGGTTGAGGTGCAAACACACCCTCCATTTCTGCTACCTGTATGACCCCCTCTCTTTTCCAATGGTTATAATCAGTCTGACAGAGAGAGGTATCCCAATCCTTGTGGTTTTTAGTATAACAATGACAGTGGAAAATGATCAGTGGGACCCTTTGTGGGGTGCCTTGAGACGACATTGTTGTAAATAAGCGCCGTCTAACTAAATAATCTGAACTGAAACTATCTGTGTAGTTATGCTGCTATAGGCTTAGGCTGCTGGAGGAGATAATGACCACTTTCACCCTCTTCGCTACATTCTCACACTACTCTCCAATTTTGTATTATTTGCTGCTATTTCAGCTTTTAAGTTTCTTCTCTCTCTTTTCTCTTCCTAAAAGCTACACCTGGCCTGACTCTGTGTCTACCTGTGACACCTTTCTGGAGAGGGACATTGTCCGAGCTTCTGCTGGCAACAACTTAATGCTCACCCTCTACCGATGATCCACATGGCCCTGTCTTTCAGTGTTTAACCCTTTCTCTCTCCTAGACATAGCTACTGGCTGAGCTTTTACTGTAACTAACTCTATGTGCTCTCTTTCAGACTCTAACATTGAAAACTGGCTCTGAGTTTATCTGTTCTTTCTTTCTAGGTAAAAAGACTAAAGGAGCTACATCCATTAACATTTACTTTTCCTTCCCATAGAAAGTACTCCTGGATCAGTGCTTCTTTGTTCTCTTTGTGTCTCTGCTCTGTTCTCTCTAACCCCCAGTCAGTCGTGGCAGATGGCCGCTCACACTGAGCCTGGTTCTGGTTCTGCTGGAGGTTTCTTCCTGTTAAAAGGGAGTTTTTCCTCTCCACTGTCGCTACATGCATGCTCAGTATGAGGGATTGCTGCAAAGTCAACGCCAGTGATTTTTAAATAAATAACTCTGACTGCACTGTTCAATGATTAGGATTAATTGTAATGTATGTACCTGACTTTTGTGAAGTGCCTTGAAACAACATGTGTTGTGAATTGGCGCTATATAAATAAAACTGAATTGAATTGAAATATTGACGTCAAAGTTAAATCCTTCAGTCAAATTACTATTTTTGGGTTTAAAATGGTTTAAATTCTGAGAAACAAATAAAAAACCTAGCAATTCCTCTGGATCAATAACTTTTAATAGATGATGCGCGGCTGCAGCTACTCAAGATTATCCTCCTTTACACCCAGTTTCTGAGGTTCTCCTAAATATCTGTGAATGTTAAAAACTTTCTCTGACTTTGAAGTGATTATAATTCAATTTTATGTTGTAAACGCTGTGAAATCGTTACAAGTTTATGGCTAGAACACAGAGTTTGAATCCTGACGGCAGAGGTCTCTCCTGTTTTTCCCCCCAGCTGTTCAAAAAGCAGAAGAACTAGGAAGTCTGCGTCGGCAAAAACCCTTTAGAACTTGTCGGTTATACCTTTTCATTAGACTTTGCAGTGATTCTATTTGTTATAAAATGGAGTCACTGTTACAGAATCAGCAGTAATAATTCAATTCAATTCAATTCAGTTTATTTATATAGCGCCAATTCACAACACATGTTGTCTCAAGGCACTTCACAAAGTCAGGTACATACATTCCAATTAGTCCTAAACATTGAACAGTGCAGTCAGATTCAGTTATTTATTCAAATTGGATAAAAATGTTTTCTGTCTAAGGAAACCCAGCAGATTGCATCCAGTCAGTGACTTGCACCATTCTCTCCTCCCAGATGAGCATGTAGAGACTGTGGACAGTCACTGGTGTTGACTTTGCAGCAATCCCTCATAATAGCGTTATTGCTGAAAATCAGGGGTTCAAATCTGTTGAGCGAGACCTGGCTGGACACTGCTGCGGTGGGAGTTATCGCTCAGAGCTTTTTGGCTCCGCAGTGGAAACTTTCTGAGATCTAACTTAAAAGAAGCATCAAGGCCTCTAGAGTCTGAGATGGAGCTCTTGGTGGGTTTTGTCATTTCTCTGAACTTCACGCTCCGACCTTGAGTGAAGGTTTTGAGACGTCCACTCCTGAGAAGATTGGCAGCTGTCTGAGATGTTTCAGACTCGGGAACAATCTTTCTCTCTGCAGAATGATGGACTTCAGATAGCTTGGAGGTGATCTGACAACTCTTCTCAGATTGATGGGCAGCAAAGTTGCTTCTGTAGGTTTCATTGCTGATGTCTTTCTGCCTTGTCATTGTGTTAACACACAGTTCGATGGTCCAGAGCAGCAAACTGATACAATCCCTGCTGTTAGAGGTGTTTACAATAATGGTGATCAGTTAAGTTCATTTGACGACAGCATATTATTGTTACCCTTTTATTGCTATGACTGCCTCTCTTTTCATACATTTATTTTCCTTCGATGTTGTTTTTATCACACATTTCAATTAATATTGTATTATAGAGGTTTCTTAAGGATTTTGTTGCCTAATTAGTTTTTTTTCTTTCTGTTTCTTTGCCATCATCTTCACCAGATATCTCCAAAATAGGAGATGCTTGATCTCACAGAGATGTTGAAGGTTGGAATAAATAAAACCAATCAGAATAAACATTTTTTGACAAAGCAACATTTATTATAATTTTGCTTCCATGCACCACCACAGTGAAAAGACGCAAACAAGCTAAATTTCACCAAGTTTAACTAAACATTGAATTTGGCTGCTGTTTAAACTGTAGATTTAAGTCTGGAAATTCATTCCTAAACTAGAAATCCTAAACAAAAATGAACTGTGCAGACAGGAATTTACAAAGAACTGTAATTTACAATATACCACGGTACTTGGCTTCTCTTCTGTTCTGTAGCAGAATATTTACTGTCATACAGTCTGAAGTGAGATGTTGCTCTTCTCCACTTCTCTAAATCTGCAGCCTAAACGTTTTTGGCCTATAAAAATAAAACTTCTTCACAGATTTATGGTTTATTATTTGAAAATTCATTTAAGATTACTTTGTTGCCCAATGTAGGCAGAGCATCCATTTACAGCAACAAAAATGGTCTCTTATTATGTTTTTTTATAGTACTATATAAGCTGAGACTGAAACCACCACTTTCCATGACTTTTAGAACTGCATGATTATTTTTAAGGAATTGTTTCCTTTAGGGAGTCTAATCGAGTAGCCTCTTCATTTTTCAGGCCAGGGGATTTGAAGCCGTTCTTCTTGCACTGTTTTGTTCGGCTGTCCTTTATTCCACCTTGCTTGGTAAATTCAGGAAAGAGCTTGTTGTTGTCCTGCTTCAGATGTTTGGTTGATGCAGACACATCCTGTAAGATGTTTTATTTGCTTGGTGAAAGATGTGGCTTCCTGCTCTCACTGTGCTCCCACACATCAGATAATTGGAGTTTTTTTGAATCCTCTCCCTGCTGCTCCCTGTCATGACCGTGATGTTCAAACGGAGATGCATGTAAAGGCTGACATGGAGTCCTCTTCCTTTCTTATTTCAGATATTTATTTATTTTTTGCAGGCTGTAAATTTCTCTGATTTGTAGGGGGGGATCTTAGTGTTTGATGTTCAGACCTCATTAATCGAAACCTCATCTGGTATGCAAGGTCAGACCTTACTTTGATGTGCACAGGGCAACCCTGCCAAGACGAGAGCAGAGAGGGCGTAGCTCGTTTACTTAAATTCACGAACCGTAGCAACCCTGACACGTTTTGGCTTTTGTCCATCAACTACTGTGAAGATGAGGTCTGAGGGCATTTTCAGGGAAACAGATTTAAGGGCAAATCATTTCCCAAACATGGCAGGTAATTGGGGAATGTGTGAAAACCCATGTTTTTTGAAAGAAGTCCCACTCACCCCTTTTCTCTCTCTCTTTTTATTCTGTTTATTTTTAGGGGTAGGAACGTTTAGCCCTTCTGCATCTTTGGTTTAGGATCTTTTGAAACGGAGAGGACAGAGCGGGATCGGTGTGTTTGTTGTGTAGGATAAAGGAGCAGCCCATTTGCACCCGCTACAGGAATTCACTGCAATTACCTCTTGAGCATCGCATGTAAATATGAAGCAGTGGGGCTCCTCCAGCAGGCCAGCGCTCACTCGCACTCAGGGAGCCCAGGCCTTTGTTCTCTCTGGGCTTTGGACGGCCGCCGCGCTGCCTCTGTTGGCAGCATCAAGCTCTAATCTTTGCCCAGGGAGCAGTGTGTGAGCCATCGATCACTCGTTTCCAGCGTGTCTCCCCCTAAACTGTAGCATACCCCTGACCCCATGGCACCTCTGGGGCCTTGAGTGTGTTCAGGTTTATCTGCAGCTCGGTGCATGCCAGGCCTGCCTATCATCCTATGGTCCTGCCATCTTACACAACTAAACAAACGGCCTCTGTGCTTTTTTGGCGTGGCTTGGATCTGATGGTACGAATCTAAAGACATCGTACCATGAGGTTTGAGGGATTCCCAGACCTACTGCAAGATATCTGCAAATTATTTCCAGATCTGGTTCCTTGGAATTTAGACTTTCACTTTCTTCAAAAAGTAAAAACAACAATAAAACTCTCTTTGTCCCTAAAATGCATGTGTTAAAACAATATAACATGATATCTACAAATGATATCTACAAATAAATGAGAAAAGATCAAAATCATTTTACACTAAATGATTTCCTGATGATAGAAGGGTACAAACAGAAGTGTTTTAAATGTTTTGCTATTTATTTGTAGTTATATATACAACTAACAAGACAAATGGATATGAAATTATCCAGAAAAACATTTTATGCAAGTTTGAAATTATAAACTCAAACCTAAACTGAAATGAAGACACAAGAGGATTTTATTTTAAGCCAGAGCGATTTCTCTCTACTATGGTTCAGACGAGTTTGGGATTGTTTGAGCTTTTGGGACCCATGGAAGGTATTCAAGGATAATGAATGGTTGGAAAATTAAGGAATATGTTTGGAAAATCCACTCAGTTAATTTTTTGTGCTTCACATGAATATATCAAACCTCGGTTAATCCCAGTTTTACAAAACTAAAGGAATACTGATCTAAAAGCTGCTTCATGAGACATTCAGCTTCCCAACACATCCACATCTTATTTTACATAAATTTACAGTTTAATGCTTCGTCATTCACTGACAAAAATATTCAAAGATCTAGCCAAGCACAAACACAATAAATAATGAAATGCCTAATTGAAATAAACCAAACATTCACATATTGAACATAAAGATTTTAACCAACTATCATTTCTCAATAAATATTCCCACATACAATAAACCTTTTTAATCAGGAAATCTTAATGTTTATTTGTGCGATTCAGCCCAATAACTATATTGTTGTCTGTTAAGACAGAAATAATGATATTTTTAGATTAAAGCCAATGTTGACAGTCTTTCCAAAACCCACAAACAAACTCAGAACCTCCAATAAATGTGCCAACCTCTAACCATGAGTAGAGCAAAGAATGCAGTCAACAACATCCTAATCATATGGACTTGTGGGTTAAACGCAACATATTTTATCTCATTTATTTTATGGGGGTGTGGAGAAGAAATGAAACTTCCAGAAAATTCAGAGAATTTATTTTACTATCGCCACCTGCTGGTGTGTTTGTTCCTTCAAACTAAGAAGAACTTGACCGGTCTCAAGAAATATTGAGGTGAGGAGCTTTTAGCATTAACCTCATCAAGACCAAGGTTGTTTGTTCCATGGTGTTAGACTCCATGATCACCTTCAGCAGATGTGCACCATAAAAGGTTATCAGGAAGAAAAGCCCTGCAGCATCAGAGCCTGAGACGAACCCAAGCTGGTGTCTCCATGCTGATGACTGAGCACCTGTGGGTTCTGTCACATAACTGCATTCTGTCGAGGTGCTGCACAAACCTGCCACATAAACACTGTATGTTTCACTGAAAGCATGATCCCAGCTGATGCACAAGTGAGAATTAAAGCTAATATGTTTCCAGATTTTCTCAGCTGTTCCAAACAAGAACCGGACTGAGAATCAGACGTCTTGGATTTAATGTCAAAGATGTTTCCAGTTTGCCATGACAGAGCACGCTACTTCTCCTAAAACCACAAATTCTTGGTTTTGAGTTTCTGTTTGAGTTTAAATTACAAACAAGAAGCGACATGTTAATTAGAGAGAATTATGCTTCGTTTTCCTTCTGTTCTGTATAGTCAGCCTATGGAAGATGCAGTCTTTGATTAACAGGCGACTATCCCAAACAAGAAGGAAACGTGTTGCCGCTTTGTTGCATTTCACTGAATCTAAGGCTTGAATTTCAACGCTGCTCACTGTCTGGTGTCGTTGTCTGAAGCTTTTCCATCGCTGTTCGGACTCTCTCTGCCTGAACAGGGTGGAGGAGGAACCAGGCAGTGGATAATGGGAGATTTATCACCCGGCCGTGGAGTGGAAAGAAGTGCTGCAAGTCTAGAGAGTGGGTTTCCACTTCAGCCTAATTCACTGTGAAGTGTTTTAGACACACAGGTTTGGGAAGATGGATGGACGAGCCGGGCTTTTGTTTTCCACATGACAGAACCCTCTCTGCCTCCTGATCTGTGATCAGATCCTCTACAAGACATTCGCCACAGTTGATGTTCAGCTTGTTTCTCTACCTCTAGCCCTATTTTAACCCTGAAAATATATTTAGTCATTTTAACTCATTGACCACTTTATTATTTACAGCTTTGCTAGAACCTTCAGAACTGACTTGGTTATTGATTCAGACTCCTGTCAGAATTATCCCTCAGAGATTTTGGTGTCATGCAGCTTTGGCCTCTGTCAGCTGCGGTCAGGATGGGTTCATGCTTGTGTTTTTTACACCGAATTCTGACCCTGAATGCTGGAGCTGAAATAGAGTCTCATTGGACCAGGAGGTTTCTCCTGATTTGGTCTTCTCCTGCTGTAGCCCATCTGCTTAAAGGTTCCACGTGTTCTACCTTCAGGGACGGTATTCTACATACCTTGGTTGTAACGAATGGTTGTTTCAGCCACTGTTGCCTTTCCATAACCTCAAACCAGTACATCTTTTCTTCATTTTGATTCTCAGATTGAACTAGTCACCTTCACCATGTCTAGATTCCTAAACGCATTGAGTTGCTGCCATGTGAGTGGCCAGTTAGCTGACTATGTTAACAAGCAGTGGAACTGGTGTACCTAATAAAGTGGCCAATGGCCGTGTGCTTCCATACTAGAATATTTTGGTATACAGAGGAGTTCATGGTCGACCCAATAACTACAAGGTGTACAGGACCTGTGGCAGCAAAAAAAACCTAAATCATCAGTACTCCACCACCATGCCTGACAGTTGGTTTGAGGTGTTTGTGCTGATATGCTGGGTTTGTATTTTAAGGTCCAGAGGACATTGTCCAAGAGCTCTTGTTTAATTCTCATATACGTCTAAATTGTGCTGCCATATTGCTTTTGGAGAGAAGAAGCATTCTTCTTCAGTCGTGTTCAGTATTTTTGTTGACTTTACTTTCAGGGAGAGTGTTGGTTTAGTTGTTAGAGAGCAAGGCATTTGCATCTTGGAGAGGCCACAAGTACCCAGGTTCAAATCCCACAGCCTGCCACTATGGGTCCCTGAGCAAGACCCTTGCCCCTGAATGTTGCCCAGGCTGGGTTAAATGCAGAGGATCATTTCTCCAATGAGAGATCAATAAAAATCTAAATTTAATTAGATTTTAATTTCATGATTTCTAACCTCTGCAATGGATTGGCGACCTGTCCAGGGTGTACCCTGTCTCTCGCCTCTAGACTGCTGGAGATAGGGAACAGCTCCCCTGTCACCCATTATGGAAGAGGCAGTATAGAAGATGAATAAATGAATGATTTTTAACCTTTGACCTACTAACTGAAGTCTGTGGAGTCTGAGCTCTGGGGTTTTGTCATTTCTCTGAGCTTTACGTTCTGACCTTGGACTGAATTCTCTGGACGTCCATCCATCCTCCCGGGAAAACGGACACCTTCATTAAGTATGGAAAAGGACTTATAACCGTTCCCAGATTGATGGGCAGCAACAGTTACTTCTCTAAGGTCATTGCTGATATCTTTCCACCTTGGACTTTACCACACACTTATATGCTCCAGATCACCAAACTGCCAAAATACCTGCTTTCATAGATATTCTCACAGTTGCTTTTTTTTTTAGCATTTCTGTATAATTGGAGTAAAAACTAAGAATAATTCTTTGTTGCTTCTGTAGATGTAACTTCCACCTTTTGTTTGTCCAGTGAGGCTAAGAGACTGGGCCTTCATATTGGCTGGTCTTCAGAACTTTAACTGCCAATTTACCATACATGCATGTTAACCTGAAGTAAAAGGTTTTATAGAAAATGACTAGAAGCTGTTAGGAAATGATATCTGGTCTGTGCAGTTAAAACAGCATCATGACTCCAAACAGATAAATAGTGAGAACAGGAATGAATTATGATAGTCAGGCTGCAGCGTGGCTCATAGCAGGAAAACAATCGGAAACAAGGGGAGATCCTGAAGATTATTGCACACCAAACTGACACTTTCTCCTGTCAGATGTTCTCTCACAGGACACAGCAATCTCAGACAGAGAGGGTTCTGTTGACCAGCAGGACAGAGGTACAATGCCGGCTCTAATAAAATGCAAGCAGACCGTGTTGCTCCTGTAAACGTAATTTGCAAAGTGTTAATAACAACCCGGCGCCTCTGTGAAGCTGTGTGTGCTGTAAGTCAGCAGTGTCATCAGCAGCAGCTTGATCTCCTTCCCAAACAACACAGCTCCAGCCACGGTGACAACCATAGCTTCAATGGGCTGCTTTAAACAAATTAAGAGCCAGTCAGATGCTGTGTTTGTGTGACCCCCCTCTCCTCAGGGTTGGGGGGGGGGGGGGGGGTGCAACCAGAGCTCTTGTGTTGTTTACTGTCATTCATGTGGAGGGCTGAGGGTTTGTGTGTTTACCACACACATGACAATCACTGAAGGAGAAGCTCCTGCAGAGTGGAGACGCCACCGCTGCAAGGCTGCATGGACTCATTAATCATTCGCCAAAAAAAGACAGGAAGAATCAAGAGCTTTTAATAAAGTTTAATGTTGAACAAGGTTGAAATAAACAAGACAAAAACGCTGCAGTGTGAATAGGAGGAATGAAATGATGTGGAGATCCTTTATTCTTTTCTATTCATTCAATTTTATTATGAGAAGCAGGTTGATCATCCTGATTCATTTTATGAAGTGTCCCTTAAATCATTGAGAAGTTCATTACATGCACTTTGTTTCAGTTTTTCCATGTGTTTTAGCTCCATTATTCTAAAATAAAGACACTGAAGTGTAAATTTAACATAAAATCTGACTTAAAAAGTGCCACAATCCAACTAAAAACGTGTTTACATGTGATACTTAAAGCTAAACTGTAATAATTACAATAATTCAATGTTTATTAAACTTTAAATATTTGTGTACATTTTAAATACACAACTAGATTATTACATGTTTCATAAATAACACTTTAATGTTGTTTAAAAATCATAAAACAATTTTGGTATTTTTGTTAATGATCTGGTCTTTCGTTTGCTGCAGCCAATCATGAAATTGTCTAAACGGTCTCTATCAACATCTGATTGGTCAATCTGCACAGCGGTTTACCTGCAGACCAATCAGCTTGTGCATAGCAGTGCTACTTCTGCCATTTTTGATGCATATGTCTGACAAAAATAAAAATAACTTAAGAAATAAATGTATGTGCTGCATTACAGGACGACGTTTCATATTTCTTAATGTAATTCAAAAATTATTGAAATATTAAAATAATTATACATTATTTTTTTTATGTGTTTGTGTTTCTAATTTTAAATTACTACAATAAAAACTGCTTTTGGCCCTGGACATTCTCACCGGGAGAATGAAATGAAAGTTTTATGGACAGAATCCCAGATTTCTTCTGGTTTTCAGGAAATTCGACCTTCCTGTTTGCTTGTAAGGACCTAGTTGGAAACGTTTTTCCTTTGTCCATCTCTCTCACTGTAACCCCAGAGGACGCGGTTTTGTCGAAGAATCCGTCTCCCTGATTTTGTTATTTTGTTATTGTGTAACGGTTTCCAAGGGATGATGGATGGCTCCTCTGCAGGTCTCTCTGAGGAGTAAAAGCTCTATCTAAACATTAATCTACTGCTGTGAGACAGACACGCTTGTTTAGCTAGCACAAAGCCCAGTAAGCTGTTGTCTCTGAGAAAAAGCTGCCCGTCTCCAGAGCCACTGGAGGCAGCAATGGCTGGAGCCAGAGTAATGACCTGTGAAATTCAGCGATAGAGCTGTCCTGTTGCACACAGGTCCTTCGGCTCCGGGCCTTGTTCACAGCCTGCTGCTAATTTATCAGAGCGCCCCTCCTGCTGCCACAGGCTTTACGGGACTTTTCTCTGGGTTGAGTAAAGGACTCGCATCGAGCATCATGGAAATGGCTCCAAATATTGACTCTGCTTTGTCTGGTGAATTAGTCAATATTTTCTCTCCACCTCAATCAGATCAGGATGTGAGGCTGAAAGTCGAGGCTTGGTGCCTTTGATGGTGGTAAGGAGAGGAGCTGTGTCTTCCCCAGGGCAGATTATATGAGGATCAGAAGGCCAAACTTCCCACTGGCCCCTTAAGTCTGGAAGATACAGTTTGACTTTGTTACCACAGCTTCACAGCAGAAGGAGAAACGTCCTGATTCCTGCCCAGTGGGTGTTAAGAGAAACTCCTCGGTGGGAGAGAAAATGGCTTTCATGTCAGAAGCTGCTTTTTGAATAACTCCTTAGACTCTTTGCCACTGTTGTGTCCTTCTCTTCTTGTTACTTATTTGAGAATTTACAGGTAATAATGTGATGTTACCTGATAATTAGATGGAAGATGCCTCAACGTGATTTTTTCTGGGTATAATTAGGTCAAGACAGAAAAGCTGCTTATTTATATTCCAGTGAGAAATGTTTTTTCTTTTTATTTTTAAGGTTCATATTAAGCTCAAACTGTTGGGTCTAATTATTTAACAACTTTAATACTATTATCTCTTCCAGAGAAAAAATGAATATAAATCTAAAGAAAACACTTATAGAGCAAAATGATGATTTATTTGATTAGCATCACTGAGTTAAAATGATGAAAGATGGCTTTTAGAGTGGCCTATTTAAAGTCCAAAACTAAATCTGACAGACAGTCTTTGGGGTCACCTGTAAGTGACCCCAAAGTGTGTAGGAACATGAATAAGAGACGTCCTCAGGCAGAGTAAGCAGATATGGCCAGGTCAACATGTGGTGGTAAAACTCTCCAACCAACTGAATCCTGAAATGGAAACAAACTTGTCTTAAGAAAGCTTTAGTTTAAGGGTGTGAAAACTTTTTGCTAAGTTTTATATGTTTCTCCTTTTTTTTTTTCCTGTTAAACCTTACAGGATATCATCTGTGGGAAGGTTTGTTTTTTGTATCCACTGTTCATACACCCGTCTATGCATCATCATCTAAGGAGACCCAACCTGATGTTTTCTTGACCCCCAGTGGAGTTCTGACCCAACTTTGGGAACCTTGGGGTTAGATTGTGCTGTTGCATTGGTGTCAGTGAAAGCAGAGTTTAAAACCAAATAGCAGAGTTGCAGTGTTGCCCCATGGGACAGGTGACAAAAAATGAAGGTCAACAGAGGTGTGCTTTGAGATTAGTTATGCTGAGAGCTGAAGTAAGAAAAGGTTGCACCTTTTTCCGAGTGCTTAAATAGAAGTCAGCAGAACTTTTCCTGTTTCTAGAGGATGTTTCATCTTTCTTCCAGACAGCTTCTGAGTTCTGATTAGGAGCTGTTAATACTATGGTTAAAACTAAGAGAAAAACATTTACATTGACTGTGTGACTGTTCTTCTATTCACACACCTTCAATGTTCTGAATGACTGGGAATCGACACCTACATGTATGGTGGCCCAGATGGAAAAACAAAGACAAAACTTGTTTTTGGCATAACTAAGGTATTAGCATAACTTCTGCTTTAGCATAACGATGGCTCACCACAACATCCCTTTTATGTTAATATATATTTTTTTACTTCTGTTTCATTATTACTTTTTTGTGGCTTTTGCATTTCATTGAACCATCTGGGCCTGAGCTTGATATATGATACATGATACATGAGCTTCATACCTTTTTAAGTTAAAAGGACATTAAAAAGTGTCCTCATGGTTGAACATGTGTATGTGTTTTTTACGGTGAATATTTGGAGAAAAACACACTTCTGCACTGCAGAAACCTAAGGCCTGTAACTAGACTTTGCTAATGCAAAGTCTAGTTACAGGCAAAATGCTAAGTCTAGTCTGAGCATTTTGAGCCATATTGTTCTCATGCTAAGTGTGCAGCAGTCTGGGTGAATCAGTAAAGACTCGTTTCAGATATAAAAAAAATAATTTGATGCAGATGTGCAGTACACCACCAGAATATTATAAACACGCAGGATCATTCATCCAGAATACTGGGGAACCTAATCCATGTTTAGCATCGTCATTTCGTGTGTTTGCTTGCTAACCTTAGCTACATAATAAAACCTACATTAAATTTGCTCATACCTGAACTGAGCATTGTTGACACTTAGCTTGTGTAAACCATTAAGAATAAACTAAAGGCATTCAGAGACATGACGTAAACAGCAGACAAGTTTAGGTAAATGTGTTTTTTTATTCAGGAGTCAAAATGTCAGAATTTCAGAATAAACTGAAGTCTGAATTCCAGAAAGGTGGAGATTCTTCATGAACCCAGATCTTAATATTCAATATGGCTGCTGTACATGCTCCATGCATCCATCCATTCATTATCTATAGCTGCTCATCCTTGCAGGTCATGGGGAAGCTGGGGAGCCTATCTCCAGCAGTTATTGGGTGAGAGGCAGGGTCCACCCTGGACAGGTCGACAGTCCATCACAGGGCAACAAAGAGATACACCCGACACACACTCTCATACCTGAGAACAACTCAGAGTGACCAATTAACTTAACAGTCTTGTTTTTGGACTGTGGGAGAAAGCTAGAGTACCCAGAGAGAACTCACTCATGCACAGGGGGAACATGCAACCTCCACTCAGAAAGACCCCAGGCTGGGATTTGAACCCAGGACCTTTTCTACATGTTAAACAATACAGTTATGATTTTGATCCGCCTGACTCCCCTGGGCGCCATGCACTAAAGGGCGAGACAAAAAAGTTATAAATCAGTTGTAATCTTGTTTGCATGTCCAAACAATATGGGGTGAGTGCCCCCATGTGCACAGTGAACCCACAGTAAGGAAATCTGGATTAAATTTCATGATCCATCCATTCATCCATTGTCTATAGCTGCTTGTTTCCACTCAGGGTGGTGGCGCTGATCCCCATTAGCTCTCAACGGGATTATGGTGGGGTACAACCTGGACAGGTTGCCAGGTTGCCGATATATATACATCAAACACCAGTTGTGTACGCTTGAGGGCATCAACCTAACATGCATGTTTTGGGACTGGAAACCAGAGGATCCAGAGAAAATGTGCAGGGAAAGCAACAATGCACCACCATACAGCCTGCATACCTTTACTGATCAGAGCTGAACTGGATTGTTTTACACTGGTTCCAGATTTCTTAAAACAAGTTTGTGATAACCTTTTTCTGTTCGTGAAAACATAAGATTAGGATTAGTCATTTTCTCTAAAAACTTCTTCAACCCTAAATCACAACAAACATAAATCAGATCATCATTGCCAACAGTATTTAAACTGGTCACTGAGCCCCACACTTAGCAGATCCTACTGGTTTCCTGACTGGCGCCTAGACCATGCTTCAGCTGGCTGTGGCGTTACTCCTGGATCCGACTGCAGAGGCAAATAAAATGCAGTCTATATTAAAGATGACTTTGTTTTAGATGTTTAGGATTTCTCTTTGCAAGTGAAAGTCATGAAATCCCTGCTAGTCCAAAGTGGTAGCGCTACTAGTCACCTGTAAGATGAAACCAATAAATGCAAAGATTAAATAGAGTGATGTCTTTTAAACAGAGTATAATTGTGAAAGTACCTCACACTAAGTATGGAGGAATCGTTCTGTACATGAAAAGGTTTAACGGAGTCCTCCAGGATGGTGTGACTCTGACTTTGCTTTTTCTCAGTTTTCCAGGTAGTTCGGTGATAGCAGGAAAGTGTTCCTGAGCCCGAATGACATCAGATACTATGACCAATCAATAGGACTTCTCTGTGCCTGGTTGTCCTTCAGGTGTCTGTGGTTTTCGGTGTGAAGGAGGTGGAGTCCGTCTGCTGTAATAAAAGAAAGCTGGAGGGAAAATGTGACAGATGTGGACACCCGTGCCAATGAGAAAAGCGAGAGTGGGACTGTCAGACATGTCGACTCCAGCACGGTGATGGATGGAGGGTGAGGTAAGACGGATGACATCGTCTGTCTGAGGCTGTGTTGTCATAGAGGAGGATTGCCGCTTGTCTTAACCTCTCAATATCAGAGAGCAAACTGAAGTTTGTTTACTCTGCTCCGGTGGAGTGATTTAGAAGGAGGGGTGAGGGAGACACGGGTGTAAGGTATGTTCACTAGAGGGTCGGGTCAGGTTTCCAAACATTCCCTTTGAAATCGAATAGCAACTATTTCTGGTGGTTGAAACCCAACAGGCCCAGTTTGGCCACAAAGACTGGAACAGGAAGGAGTTGAACTGAAAACAAAAAAACATCCAGATGGATTTCACAAGATAAAGTTCTGGGTTTACTGTGGATCCATCAAGAAGCAGAAGGACAGTGATAATACCTCCAGTGTTTAAAACTCAGCCAAAATGGAAAACTGAGTGTGGAAAATTATGTACCTCCTCCCTAATTATGTGGTATTTACAGTGAAAAGGAGCAGTCTGGTGCTGAAAATCAAATCTACTCGATTAACAGATCATCAGCGAGTGAGATGTCCTTTATTAAGGCAGTAGCTTTGACTGTTTGATGCCAAGACAGAAAGACATCAGCAGTGAGCTAAGAAGCAACTGCTGCTTTTAAGGTCATTTTTAAACTCTCCACCATTCTACAGAGAGCAGGATTATTCACAGGTAGCCCAAGGTCAGAGCGTGTGATGCTCTGAAAAATGGTAAAGCTCTTCAGAGCTCCAGCTCAGATTACAGGCCACAGTTAACAAGTTAAATATTGAATTTGATGACAGAACAATTAGAAATTAGGATGTTAGAAGGGTTCAAGAGTTAAATCTCTTCCCTTTTAAAATGGCAGCATTGCTCAGGTTTGCTGCATCTGACTGAAGCACAGGACAGGAACAATGAACAGAAATCAAAGCAGAGATGCTTCCCATAAATCATGGGTCCATGTTTGGAGAAAACTCAACACAACAGCACAAACACCTCCTACTAACGCTCAAGCACAATGGTGGAGGAGTCATGATGTGGGCTTGTTTTGCAGTCACACGGCAGGGCATCTTACAGTCATTGAATCAACCATGAACTCCTCTGTAGATCAACGTATTCTGGACTCAGCATGAGACCATGTGTCCAAAAGTGGTCCAAACTGGGTCATCATAGAACAATGATCCCAAACACATCAACAGAACAGCTGGAAAAGAAAAGAATGAAAGTGCTGCAATGGCCCAGTCAAAGTACAGACTTCAACATGATTTATGATGGGAGAGAGAGCTGTGCATGACCAGATGTCTGCAAACCTTAATGAACTGAAGCAATATTGGAAAGATCGGACAAAAATGTCTTCACAACGATAGAATATGTCAGACAGTTAAGCACTGCCGAGAGTTACTGCTAGTGAAGAAGGTTCTAAAAGTTCTTGGACAATAGGTGTACTTCCTTTTTTCCCACTTCTTTTCCATTTTGGCTTCATCTTTTATTAAATAAATAATGGCAGAGTGGAACTTTGTCTGTTTTCTATAATTTATGTAGGTTTAAAATTATTTTAGAACTTGGTAAACCCTGTAATTGAAAGGGGGGTGTTCTTTCTTTTTATCGTAACTGTATGTCTTTTCTTCAGATCAAAATGCCTTTGTGATGATATATTTGGTTGCTTCCTCTGTCCCTGCTCCTTCATATGAATGCATCACCATCTTCATGAGTCCAGTATGAAGCTCAGGGTTGATATTGTGTGACGTGTGTCATTAAAACAATGACGTCCCAGAAGAGGTCCGCAAAATGACGTGCTTTGGGATGTGTGTTGTTATGACTGAAGATGGATTTGTCTGGCTTATTCACCTAGGTGTTGTTGAGGGGAGGGTGGAAGGTTGAAGAGGGGTAGGGTTGACGGTGCGTTGATGCTGGGGGTGAGGTTGGGCTTTAGGGTCATTTCCGAACTCTGCCTGAAGTCAGTGCTGGCCATTGTGTGTGTGTGTTGGGTTTGGGGGATTGGGGGTGTATTACACTGTCACACTGTTCATACTGTTTATGCATACCAGGCCACTGTGAGTGCCTCTTTGTCGCATAAGTGTTTACTTGAATTTATTTTGGGAGAATTCCACATGGCTGGGACACAGATCTCTATAAATTATGGAACAGAGGGCTTTGTGTAATGATAACTTCTGTCAGTTACTCAGGCTGTGTGACAGTGTTGTTAAGAGTGTGTAAATACTGTGGTGGTGAAAGAGGGAGAGGGGCGTCTGTGGGCTGAAAGGTGCTGCCGAGTTTCCTCCTGACCCTAGCAGGAAACAATGCAGGGAAAATCTTTCTTGTGTTACTCCAGGTTATCAAGATTTTTCATTATCTGTTAAATTATTAGTGAAAATTGTTGATTTATCATATTATGACCAGCGGTAGATCGATAACAAATCCCTGCAGTTTGATGATTGAAAGCCAGGCTAGAAAAAGACTGCCTTCATCATACTTTATCTTCATGCATGTTATGTTTTTTATCTGTATTGTGGTCAGGCTGCTGCATACATTCTTTTCCCACTCAGTGGAAAACTAATAACTCCCATATTTTCAGAGTTTTGAACACTGAAACATTTTAACGCTGAATCTCAGCTGTTTTCTGGCTTCTTTGGCTCAGTGTAGAAGGAAGAAACACAATAAGCTGCAATGGTCACAATGCATTGCTTCCTTCCACTGGATTGGTTCTGACTTGGCAGACTTGGATGGCTTGGGGTCATTTGTTAATTATAAATCAAAGAAAAAAAATCACATGTGAGGTTCCTCAAGGCTCCATTCTCAGGCCACTTTTATTCAATAGATTTTAGATTAATAGATTCAATAGATGATAGATTCTATATGATCCCACCAGTGCTACAACATTTCTTACCATATGTATGCTGATGACACACAACTTTATATTTCTCTCACCAAAGTCCATTACAGTCACCAAGTAAATGTCTCCATAATGCCAATGAGTGGATTTTCTTCCTAAAATGTTAACAAGGTTTCAGATCAGGACCCAACTAGACTTGATGAAGCTAAAGACCTCAGAGCATCCAAAAAAACAGCTAGCTTTTAACATTCAAATAAAGTTTATCACTAGATCAGTGTAGTATCACCCTAAAAACGTAATAAAGAGTTTCCGATCAAGACACAGCATTATTGGTGCATGCTTCTTTTAGTGGGTTAGCTTGTGTTAATGGTGTCTTTAAGGTGTCTCAGACAGTTGCAGGTCAAGCTGTCAGAGTTCTGGCCAACACCAGGAAAATAGGTCATATAACACCACTGCTTAAATCACTGCACTGCCTTCCTGTTTGTAAAAGATCCTAAAATCTGGTTTATAGTCTAAAGGACACTGCATGATTTTAAGCTTAAATTGGTCAATTAATTGTTTATCATGGGTTAGCTATTTCTTTGTTCTAAATAACAGTTTACCATTTCTTTTTATTTGATGCTTTGTTTGTTTTTAGTTCCAGTTTTTCTTATTTTAATGTAATTTTCTTTTCTTCTGTTCCTCTATTGTCCTGCAGAGCTCTTTAAATTACCTTCTGTATAACTGTTTCATATAAACTTGTCTTGGATTTGTTAGACTGTTTAATCCAGAATTACATCAACAGTTCCTGTCATATTTTAGTCTTATTTTTAGATGATCTAAAAACCCCCAGTTTGGTGTTTCACCTTCGGGGTGGGGCGTGACCCCAGCTGTGGGGGCTTGACAGTGGTCATCTTGTGACAGTGCAGAAAATGTTGTAGTTATTCACATGGACCCACAGAGCACAGATGTGTTTTTAATGTTGTGGCTTTATGTAGAGCCTCTTTTAAATGGGACTCAACATTCGGTCTCTATGTGGTTCTGATTCAGATCTAAATGTTTCTGTTTAAGTTTAGACCTCATTTAGTTCCAGCAGTTCAATCCCGAGAACTCGTTTATCCCTAAACTCACGCAGAAATGCTTTAAAGCACAAAGAGATGATGCTGTTTCACTGTGACCTAATTTTAGCCTCTTTTCAGTCGTGATATTTTTATACACTCTCATGAAACTTTATTGAGTACACCTTGCTAGTAACAGTTTGGAGTGCTTTTTGCCTCCAGAACTGCCCTAATTCTTCGTGGAATATTTAGGAAGGCTTGGTGGTTGAATGATGCTCAGTTTGTACTAAGGAGAGTATAGTGTGCCAAGAAAATAAATCCCCACCATGACACCACCTCCACCAGCAACCCGAACCATTGATTCAAGGAAGGATGGACCCATGTTTTTATGACCTTTTTACAACAAATTCTGACCCAACCTTTTGAATACTGCAGCAGAAATCAAGACTAATCGAAGCAGGCAATCTGTTATTGTCCAGTTTTGGTGAGTCTCTGGGAATTATAGGCTCAGTTTTCTGCTCTTAGCTGAGAGGAGTGGCACCCTCTGTGGTCTTCTGATGCTGTAGCCCATCTGCTTCAAGGTCCAATGTGCCTTCAGAGATGGTGTCTTGGATGTGTTGAGTCGTTATTTGTGCTACTATTACCTTTCTGTTACTTCATACAAGTCGTATGTCCTTTGACCTCAACAATATATTTTTATCCTCACAACTGGACATTCTCAGTAAACCTGAGCAATGTATGAAGATCCCAGTAGTTTCTGAAAACAGCCATGCCACATTCAGAGTCACTTATACCCCTTTACTTCATCATTCTGACTTGAAAAATGAGCAAGCTGTCTTCACCTGGGGTCTCATGTACTAAAGTGTGCGGTGCTTTCATACTAAGTTTGCAGTAGGGAGAAATTCTGAGACTTATGGCTCACAAAAAAATTCAGATGTACGAAACTGTGTGTAGACATGTCACCGCACACGTAGCCTTCATACATCCCAACTTGCGGTGGATTTAATTCAGTTCAAAAATACTTTATTAATCCCAAAAGGAAATTAAATGTTGTTGTAGCTCATATTCTGCAGGTTTCTTCAAAGAGTCGTTGTAGATGGTGATGGCTGTGGGCAGGAAGGATCTCCTGTAGGTCTGTCTTACAGCAGATCTGAAGAAGCATCTGTTGTTGTAGGACAGTCTCATGAAGAGGATGCTCAGAGTTCTCCATAATGTTCTTGATTTTATGAAGAATCCTTCTTTGTACAATGATCTCCAGAGGAGTCCCCAGAACAGAACCAGCCTTCTTTATCAACTTGTTGAGCTTTTTTAAGTCCCTGGTTCTGATGCTGCTACCCCAGCAGATGATGGTAGAAGAGATCACACTCTCCACAACAGACTTATTGAAGATAGGTCCTAACCTTCCTCAAGAAGTACAGTCTGCTCTGTCCCTTCTTGTAGACGGCTTCACAGTTGCATCTCCACTCCAGTCTGTTGTCCAGGTGAACACCTGGTGATGTATTTATACTCCTCCACCACCTCCTTACAATGAATACACTGTTGTCAGGTGTGTTTTCTGGTACTGAAGGATTGACTTACTGTGATGGACTTTGCAGGCAGCAGTTTGCAGCAGTTTGCAGCTTTAACAAGATAAAAACTGATTAAACTCAAACAACAAAAAGATTTTCAACAGGTTTCAATATTTTTTTTTTAATTTTAAATGACTGCTTGGTAAAGAAATGATAGTTATTCTGCAGTTACTTCCAGGCTTAATCTTTCAGGGTTGGAGACCCTGCAGAGCCAAGCTGGAGTCCGATCACAGGAGAGCAGTGTCTGAAAGGCGGAACCTGGCCATTTGGGTTATGAGGGGCTTGTTTGGGTTTTCAGTGTTGTCCAGAGAATCATAAGAAAAAGCAAAATCTACATCTATCCTGAAATATTTCAGATTAGAGGTGTGGTTGGTCACCTGTGTGTACAAAATAAACAGCTTATTTGTGTCTGTAGCATTAAGTGTAAGGGCACCATCTAGTGGCTAGTAAACATATCACCTTCTGTTAAAGCATTACCCAGAAGGATCTGGATTCTGATTAGTCTTTTACTGGATTGCTAAAGTTTAAATGTAGTAGAACATTTCAATAATAAAGCTGAATCAATTGATGTCATGTTTTATTACACTTTGTATACAGAAAAAAGCCATATTTGCTTTAAATCCACCTTCATCAGTCTGTTTTCAGGCTGTTTGATGGTCTTTCACAGTTTTTCTTTGGCTGTTAATTCCTTATTACTTACCTATTATCTCCCTTGACATGTCTTAATAGGATAGCAATATTTAAAGACATGTGAGTAAACTGAACAAACAATGAATGACGACATCATCTGATGCAGGAAAACTTTTCTGCCTCAGATGATCAGTTAAAGTCATAAAAACGGACCTGACCGCAGCATCCTCCCTCTGTTGATCTATCATCCTTATAACACATTATTGTTTTCAGCACTTTGAAAATCACTTACAGTGGAAAAGAACATTGGGAAAAAATCTTGGTGACAGGCGGGTGGTAAATAAAAAAACTTTAAGATGTGTTAAAAATTTTTCTTTTCAAAGTTGTCTTTTATATTTAGACAAGGTTTTTTAAAAGAACTACAAAATCCACACCTTCAGAAAGGAGTAGAACCACCAAATGCCCCAGAATACTGAAGAACCTGCAAAATACCTGGAGAGGTTTTATTCAAAACCTTTTTGGACGTCAAGCTCTGTATATATAATATAACTTTGAGGTTTAAGATGGTTTCACTATAGATGGAATACTGAAAAAATAGAAAACTAGAAACTGCTTAAGGTCAGTTTGAGGAGGAAAGTCCAGCAGTGACTTCAGGTCGTATTATTGGCTGTTTCCTAAGGAGGGCACTACAGACATTTGCTGCCACCAATGCAGAGCCTGGTCCACCCTGCAAACAGGTGCAACTGGATCTACATGCAGTCAGAGGAAAGACTTTTGGACAAAAGCTCTTTGACAAGAAGAGCAGCAAATTAAGCAACTTCTGTCCAAGACAGACAGAATGAAATCAAAGATGTACAAGGATGGGCAGACTTGTGGAAACCTATTTTCTTAGACAGATATTTCTTCTAATTGGTTGAGTTATCTGGAGAAGAAAAGTTGAGGACTACCATAAGTCCTGTGTGGAGCCAATGAAGCCTTTTGATCCAGTCCAAATGTGGGGTGCCTCTGGTCCCAGAAAGTGGGCTTCCTCCCAGTTCTGCCCAAGGATTCTTCCATGGATAAAGAGAGGGATCAAAACATCCCCCAAGAGCAACTTCTTTCAACAACGGTGATAATCTGTGGATAATCCAGCATGTTGGAGCAGTGTTACAAGGCTAAAGTGATCACAGGGTGGCTTCAAAATCAAAACATGTCAGTACTGGACCCGTGGTCAGGAAGTTCCCCAAATCTGATCCCCATTGAGAACCTGTGGTCAGTTCTAAAAACCAAGTAGAGAGCCTGAAGCCAACAAACTGGGCTCAACTCCAAGAACCAAGAAGACAAGAATGATTCACAATAATTCAGGATTTGGAAGGATCAAAATTGGAAATACTCCCTTTTTACATACATTTGATGTATTTGCTACTGAAAGCCTTTAAAACTGAAATGTTTTCTTTGTTCTCCAGTAGGCTTTACCCCAGAAACATACAGTAAGAATCTATAAATGTTGAACACTTGTGTCATGGCCAAATGTACAAAAAGGTAGAACTGTGGCCAACCATTACTAGATTATACCCAGTGTCTTCTGACACAGTGAGAAAACGCAAAATTAAAGTTCAGTGCATTTGTTAAAAACAACTAAATCTGGTTCTCCTTTGCTGGTTCTGGTGCTGGATCAGCTTAATGATCCACTATGAGCAATTTTAAACATAAACATTATTTAGTATAGACAGATCTAGGTTAAAGGCCGTCAAAGTCCAAGATCTGCCACAAGATGGTAAATATGTCATTGTTTTCTTTAAGAAAAACCATCTCAGAAACCAGGGGCCTCAACACAAAGAGAAATATGGAATACACACTTTCCCAGAGAAAAGTTTTAGATTAACAGAAAATGAACTGACTCCAGAAATATGAGCAGCCACACTTCAACTTCATGACAGGAGGACACACATTTCTAATTTTATTGGCTTGTTGAAGATTCTTGCTGTACACACCAGAAAAACATAATCAACAGTAATTACATTCAAGTTTACAAACATTACATGAGTAATGATTGGATGTTAAAGCACGATCAGAAAGATTCTGAATTTCCTTTAAAAACAAAAGTATAACAAAAGGGTATTGCAGATGATGCAGAGTTAAAATAATGTGCAATCTAGAGCCTGACTGGATTTTCTGGCTCCATATGGCAGCTGCATTAAGTTCCATCGGCAATCCTTTAGGAACTGTTCATGGAGTTGTGGCCAGTTTTGAAGTATCACCCAGTGATGAGCTGCCCATACCCATCCAGCTGCTGACCACACACCTTCACTCACAGTAAACGTGTGTGTAATCCGTTTAAGGGGTAGATAACATGGACAGATGAGTCTGATTTTTATGTATAACTACTAGTGAAGTTTCCACATCTGATCTAAATCCACAAAATTCCTCCTCTTCCAGCATGTAGATGTAATTTTTGATGCAGAGAGGCATACAACAACACTTCCATGACATATCTAAATGGAGGTAATCAATTCCACATTGATTGGGATGTAGAAAGGAAATGTGCTTGGATTCATTCACATGCACTGTTTTATATATTGAAATATGACATAGTTTGTTAGGAAATCCATTCAAAAATCTTCTTTTTATGGAGCCTCTGATTTTCTAGGAGTGAAAAAATCCATAAAAGCAAACAACTGCAACAAGCTTCTGGAAGGCTACAGGCTGGATGTGTTGTTCTCTCTCAAAGTGCTAAAAAACATCTGCAGAGAATTAAAGAAAAATGCATAGAGTTTAACCAAACTCCTGGCATCATAGTGGTGAATAAAAACAACAAATAAAAGGACATAGAGGCCATTTGTTGCGTTCATCAGTAAATAATGCAAGCGGCACTATACAAAGATTAATGACAGTGTCTTAAAGGCTTTTAGTTAGAAATAAATGGGTCCCATATAAAACCAAATTATATTGAGATGGTTAGCAGATCTGTGAGTACAAATTATATTATAGTTTATGCCATGATGTTATTATCTGTAAAAAAGCAGATGTCAGAAAAGTAAAAAGCATGTTGCATCATCCCACAGCCTCCCAACTGGTAGTCTAACATCACATCTTCTGCCCCAAGAGCTGGCTCTAAAGGAAAGGAGAACACAGAACTAAGCCATTCAAATGGTTTCAATGAGGCGTACAGTATTTGTTTGTTCCATATGGGATTTTTTTCCCAGCAGCATCTCCTCCCTCACTTCACAAGAGTACAAATAAGAAAATAAAACAGGTACAGGCTCCATGCAATGCTCTGGGGTCCTCCCTTTATTCAGCTACCTGAAACCGGAGCTTTCTTTGGGGTAAGTCTTTAAGAGACAGAAAGGCTCAGATTGCAGAGCAGGATCACCAAGATGAGTTCAGTCGGTGCTTTGTTGCTGAACTCCTCCCACGGGAACAGAAAGTAGCGCACATTGTTGCTGTTTCTTTTCCTTTACATCAGATAAAGACCCAGATTCTTTTTTCCTCCCTCTGGCTGGGCCTGCAGCTCCTGAAACACATGCATGAAGGAGGAATAACATCAAAACACAGAGCTGGGAGGACCATGGTACATTCTTATAGGATTTTCAGAATCAGTTTTATTGAAAGTATGTACAGAGAAACAGGGAATTTGACTCCAGTACACTTTGCTCTCAATAATAAAGAATATTTTTTTAAATGTACATTTAAATACAACTGACTTACCAATAGAATATAATGTGAGATCAGTCCAAGTATGCATGGTGTTGTTCTGGAGCTCTGACTGTCAAGACTTCTTCAGAGACACAGCCTGGGGAAAGAAACTGTCTCTGTGGCTGGTTTTAGCAGACAGCGCTCTGTAGCGCCATCTGAAGGTAAAAGCCTGAACAGTATGTGTGCAGGGTGTGTGGGGTCTGCAGAGATATTAGCTGCCCTTTTCTTGACCTTTGACCTGTCTATGTCCTGGATGGAGGGAAGGTCAGCCCTGATGATCCTCTCTGCAGACCTGACTGTTCTTTGCACTGTGGACCTGTCCTGTTTTGTGTATGAACCAAACCACACTGAGATGGATGAAGACAGAACAGACTGAATGATGGCAGTGGAGAAGATGACCAGCAGCTCCTGTGGAAGGTTGTACTTCTAAATATGCTGCAGGAAGCATTGTCTATGTGTGAGGACCATCTCGGGTTTCCAGAAATGGTGGTTTCCAGGAACCAGGGGTGGTCCACAGCAGACACTCAATTGAGTTGCGATATTAGGTTGTATCAGACAGTGATCAAGGTGCTGATGAAATACCAGCATCCACACTATTTTGCATTATATTGACTGAGACTAGCCAGAAGTCAATACGGGATTTCACTGAGCCATCAGGTTTAAACCAGGACTGTCCAAGTGGATGTGCCTCACTCCGAAGATCTACTAGGTTAAGATCTAGTAAAAAGTTATGTAAAACTAGATGAGATGAGATTAGGATTCAGAGGGTGATCTATCAAGCCAATCAGGTGGCTAGTTATTTCAGTCAATAAAGATTCTGTTCTGAGTAACACTGTGGTAACCATAAACATTACAGAGAATTAGGAAGCAATTTTCCAGTTTGAGTACACAGATTATCCAGTGACCCAGGGTGTCTTTCCTGTGAGTTTCTATTTTATTCCTAAGGTTTTTCAATAATAAAGCTACACCAGCTGACTTGTTAGTGCCATAACAAAGAATAATTTCCCCCCCACTGGTTATACCAAATATTTTCATCCGCCTCAATAGAATATGTGTCTTGTTTTTGCAGAACAGAAATATTGATTTTCCTTTAACACTATCTTTCAAGCACCTAGTAATTAGACATACAGTTAAAATTGGAAGAAAACAAGAACATAAAAGAGAAGAAAAAGAACAAAAATACGAGTTAACTTCACGTGCTCAGGTAAAAGTTTTAGTTAGAAAAGATGAGCCACTAACTTCCGAGCAGTCGACCTCTAGACAAAAATATTATTGTTACTTATCAAATAGGTTTTATCCAGCATTTGAACTTTGAATTTGCGTATTTAAACATAAGGCATTAGGGAATGTAAGTGGCATGGAATCTGAGGTTAACACATTGTTTTCCTCCTGTAATACTGTGTAACAATTAGGTACTGTTTTACTGGGTCTACAGTCATCCAGGGAAGAACCAAACTCCATTGATCGATCCGACGTGCCCTCGGTAGTAGACATTTTTCCCCTCATTCTTGGCTTGCTCCATTTTGGGCCAAACTGCAGCTCTTGCCTCCTGATGTGGTGCGGTCATGGCTAAGATATCAAGGACTTCTTTGTGGGTATCTTCATTATCTTTTTCTTTCCAGCCCAGGATTTTCAAATTCCATCGACGTTTGTAGCGTTCTAGTTCCAACAATCTGTCCTTCATCTCCACATTTTCTCTATTAAGTGCAGACAGTTTGGCTTTACAGTCCTTCATATCAGCTGCATTCATTTCAGCTAGCTTAGAAATGTTAGCCACCATTATAATGTGGTCACGTAGCTGCACGCCGAAGTCATCAGTCTTGTTGGTCAGCATGTTCCTTTGGACGTCTCCGTTGCTTGTCCACGGTCGGAGAGCGGGGAGAACTTAGAGGCTGTTGATAGCTTAGCTGCAGCATGGGCCTTAGGCAATATCAGTTTATGCAAACCTGAGCATAATTGCTGAGCATTTTCTAGTGACTGAAATCAATTCAGGGGACATCTTGGAGATTAAAATAATTAAATGTTATCAAGATATAATGAAAACATTGGTACGGTTACGGTTTCATTTATTTTAAAATTTTTATTCATGATTATACAATAAAAATTAAGTGTAAAGGCAGGAAGTGTCTATCCACACTGTTGTTGGCATTTCCTAAGAGTAATAAAATGAGTAATGGTAATATTAGTAGCAGTATTAATATCTGTCTCCTTTCCTCTCCTCCTTTTTCTCTCTAACTCTTTCTTTCTCTCTTAGCTTTACTCTTCTTTCTATCAGCCTATTTCCCTCCTCTCTCTTTAACTCTTCCAATTTTCCTCTGCTCTTTCACTGTTTTTCTCTGTCTTCCTGTTTTCCTCCTCTCTCCTCTTCTACGAGTCCTTCACTTTTCTAAAACAGACATAATATCATCACAATCTCCTTCAAATCATTAGAACGTATAACATACCGAAAAATTACAATTTAACAAATTAGATTTTTATTTCAGATACCCATTAGAAATTGGTTATATTAAGATGAGAAAGTAGGGTAATCCTAATGTAATCTTATAAATATTAACGTTTCTTTAATTATTTGACCAGTTTCCTCACCTGATGAAAAGCCAAAATTGCTATATTTAGCTTAGAAACCCAACTATTGTTACTTGGAGCTACAAGCTCATACAACAGAAGAAATGCACATTTAACCAGGTGATTCTCTCTCCCTCCCCATCATTCTCAGTTCATGCAGTTGTTGCCTCATTCAGTTTCCCTGTTACTGACTGCTTTATTTTTTGTGAGGAACGTTCTTATGTCCAAACACTCCTCAGACTATGGACTTTTTTTGATTTGTACTGCAGTGACAATCTTTTAGTCTCAACTTCAAAAACACAAACACTGCTGGAAAAATGTTGCAGCCAAAGTTCACTTTTGTGATTCAAACCAGGGCTGCAGCTACAGAGTATTTTATCACAGAATCTCTGGATCTTTCAAAAAATGGGGTTTGAAAACTTTGAGTAATTTCTGTCATGTTAATCAGTTTACTTGGGGATATCGACGAGATCTCGTCAATACAGCAATATTATCTGTCAAATGCAATCTGAAAATCCTATCTAGTTACTTTGAGCATGTGACTTCATATTCAAGTCCCAAGTTTGAGACTCTTATTTTGAAGAAAGGAAGTAGCTTTTGAGCTGCCCTGCTATGTTGACAAAGGTCAGCTAAAAAAAGGCTTTGTTACAAAAGCATGAAAGAGGCCCCCAACACTTTTAAATGGTTTTGGAAACACAGTGGAAAAGAAGTCACTGTTGAACTGTAAGCACTATGGGACTAACTGTTAGAAGTTAATGATGCTGAAGTTGGCTTCTGATTTGTCCATTCCCTGTCAGTAAACTAAAGGACTATTTCTTCATTTTTGAAGGAGGCTAAACAGCATTTGATCATCTCTTCCTAACGGTCTAAACCGATCTGAGAGTAAAACCTGAACCGGATTATTCTGCCCTGAATAGATTGCTTAAAACACAGTCTGAGATTCATGAAACCTTTAATCCACAGGTGTCAAACTCCAGGGTTCAAGGGCCGGTGTGCAAAATGTTTCACCTCTAACGGCTGATTTGGCTGTTGATGTTGGATCACCATGGACGTGAACTTTGAACACATGGATCTGGTTCCTTAGTCATTAAGGGGTTAATAATGGACTCTGAAAAACATCAGATTTCTGCAGCCCTACAAGCAAATTCATTTTTCTTCCCTGGAATATTCCCAAACCTGCGCAATTTTAGGTTTGTTTTTTTTTTTTTTTTCAAATATCACCTTGTTATCATCCATCTTCCTTCACTGCTTCTACTGTAAGAATATGATTGATGTTTGGCCACAATGGCTGTAGAAGTTCTTATATAACTGGAAGTGACTGTTTTAGCTTCATGAATCTGATAGAAGGTCTTACTCTGTATGTCCTGGGAGGCTTTGGTTTCATTTGCTCCTTTTTCAGTTTTAAGGGTACTGATCAGGATATTTTAAACAATCAAGGTGATGATTGGGATTATTCCCTATAAGTTCCCAAATCAGTCTATATAAAAAATTACTTGCTTTTAAAGAAGAAATGGTCTCTGATCTGCATTCAGAAAGGAAAGAATTCAAACTCTGAAAGCAAAAGTACAGATGTAAAAGAAAGAAAATGCCCACAAAGTTGGGCCAGCATGAGAGATGCCATGTGAGATTTTAAAGCCGACGAAGCATCTTTTAGGTCCCATTCAGTTTGGATCCAGGTCTTTTATAGTGGAGGATGCAACCCTCACTTTGCTAAACATGAATTTTAAGAACATTTTAGTGGGACACATGCCAGGCTTTTACCTGTGGATTTTTCCTTGACCTTTAATACAATTCAGCAGCATATTTTAATCAGAAGGCTCCATGAACTGTTGGGCTTCAGTAATTATTTGTTGGGTCAGAACAATCACGAAGATATGATTATTAGTTTTAGGAGGAAACCTCACAACCACAAAGTAATTTAATCAAAGACCACACCATTAATCGTGTCAATTCTTCCAAATACCTTTAGGACTAGTTTGGATGGTAAATTGAATTTTGAGGGCAACTGTGAGGCAGTGTGCAGAAAGTCATTTTAATACAGACGGAACCGTAATGAGCCTTTTTATTGTGCTTTTATCGAATCAGTTTTAGCGTTTTCCCTGGTGTCATGGTTGGGTCACCCAACTCAGGGACTTGTTCCTTTTAGCAGGTTGTGAAACTGTCCCCTGGACTGATGGGGAGCCCCAACAATCAGCAGCAGGTACAGCAGGTGGACACTTTCATCTCCTTCAGAGCTTCAGCTTCTTCCCTCTAGAAGAACATTCTAAATGTAGGACCAGACCTTGTTAAAACCAGCTTTGTTCCGACTACTGTTACTGAACAAGCTGCAATGATGCTGCCCCCTTATTGGGTTTTAATGGATTTCATAGATTTTTATGAAATCTAGATTATTTTGGTTTTATCTTATTTTTAAGTCTTGCTCTCCTCTTCTGGGTCCTGCTTTGCTTTGGTGTATGGAGCTTGGATCACTTTAAGAACTGTTCTATTTATTTGAATGGTTCTGGGTATCAACAGAGTAACCTTGGACCCCCATTTATGCAACACTTTCCTACTTAACCTCTGCAGGGTGACCACTGGGCATTAAGCTTTCGTGTGAAATAAAGATGTACCGTTTCCATCGTGAATCCAAGATACCGTTTCTTCATGCTCTCATGGTACTGAGGATGGGAAAATGATCCAAACATCGGAACTGACAACCAATCCTATTGGTTTATGCAGTTTTCAAACATTCAACTTTATTTGCCCCAAAGGGACATTCAATTTTGGGGAATATTTATGACTCTTTATCTGAATGGATCTGATACTGGAGCATCTTCATGTACTGGTACATGTTTGAGGTTGGACTCCCTTTAACATTGTGTTTGGGCCCTGCTATAATTGGCTGTTGGCACTAAAACTATCTGGAACTGCAGAAAAGAGCTGATCTCTCCAGGTAAGATAACTACTGCTACTAACCTTTGTACAGAACCTCAACCTTTCTGGTTGATGATCACATGGACTCTGTACCTGAATATGTTCAGTGGATTCTCTCCTTCACAACCTCAGTAACAAAACGGAAGTGGAAAAACGTTTATTTCTCTGCAGCCATCAGGTGAGGCCAAAATGCACCTTTTTTTTTTTATACATATGACAAAATAAATAATTACAATCAATAACTGACTCTATCTTTACTGTTTGCATCTAAAATTCAGCTGGACTAATATAAGATAAACTAATGAACCCTGTTGGAGCCCAAACCTGCTCAGACTGTCTGTCAGTAGTTGCGAATGCTGAAGAAGCCCACGCTGGTCGGTGACTCTTTGACTGTAACGGTGACCAGATTGGCGGTGACATCGGTCACAAACACGTGTTCGATCAGACTGCGTGTGGGCTTCCAGTCCTGGTTCTGGCCCACCATAGGGTGACCCTGCCCAGCGTACGAAGAATCGTGATCCGAGTCCGAGCTGCTCTCCTCTTCTCCGGTGCTCATGTCGGTCATTTTGGCTTTCTTGCTGCCTTTAGTGGCTGTTCTCTCCTGGGGGTTCTGGATGTCTGGGCAAGACTTGTCCAATCGGCCTTGGACCTTGGTGGTCTGGATGTCAGTGATCTCTCTGAACTTGTCTCCTCCTGGCTGGGGTTTCCTGGCAGGCAGTCTGCCAGAGGTCACAGGACCTTTATTGGCATCTGTCTCCAGATTTTGTGTGACACTGGCCTTTCTTGCAGGGAAGGCTGGATTTCTCAGACCTGTTACTGCTGTAGAGCCACTTCCAGGAGCATCACGGATTTGAGACTGTTTATTCTGAAGGTTGAGAGGCTGAAGACCTGAACCTTGATTGGAGGAGGTGTTCTTAGAACGCTGGGAAGCCCCTGCTTTAGTACTGGGTACCCGCTGCATTACAGATCCAAGGGATTGTGGCTTCTTTTGTCCACCAGGTGGGCTTAAAGTATGCGGAGTGGTTCCTTGAACTGGATGTTTGGAGGTATTCAGATTCAGAGCAGCTACCCCTTTGGATTTACAAGCAGCTGATTTCAAATCAAGACTTGTGCCACTGTTCATGCTGGAGATGGACAGTTTTCCCTCAGTTGCATTTCTGCTCTGGTTGGACTTCAGGGGCAGAGACGAGGTCTGGACTGATGACCTGCCAGATCCAGCAGAGCTGATGGGGCTTTTGACCGCCCCACCCTGGGTCAGTGGGCTCCTGTACTGACCAGCCACCGTATCTTTGGCTGAGTTGCGGTGGAAACCCATGAAGGTGAAGCTCGCTGGATGAACTGGCTTCTTGATCGCTCCTGGAAGATCCGTCTCTTTGGGGGTCTTCAGGATTTTGCGTGGACCTTTGTTCTGCTGAAACTCCTTTGCTTCAGGAGGGGGGGGCTTCCTGCTTTGTTTCCTTGGGGACTCCTGCTTCGCCATGACGATCTGTGCCTTCTTCTGAGGGACCGGGTGTAGCTCTCGCGGCCTGACAGTTGGGCTTGCCTGTTTGACGTGGCTGTCATCACCCTCATCTTCATCATCTGATGATGAAGAAGAAGAGGAACACGAGGATGAGGAGTCTGAGGACAATGAGGATGAGGCAGATGAAGAGCTGCTTGATTTTTGGGGTTCCGGTATATTTTCCTAGAATTTCAAAAGCAAATGTTAAATGGTCCATTATAGGTCCAGAGAGAAGGTTCTGCTATGCTTTGTACTTACTATGATCTTTCGGGGTCGTCCTCTGGGTCTTTTGCGTCTTTTAAGCATCAGAAGCTCCTTTTCTTGTTCTCTGATGAGGAAAATAGTTAAAATTGAGCGGTTAACTGGGTTCGTCTCCTGCCCTCCTCCAGAACCGTCGGTGTATCTACATTATTTCAAACTATTGGACTGTGTATCTGACAAACTTACCAGATGTAGACTGATACCACAAAAATGTACAATTCTGTGTCACCACATGACCAGAGTCCACTGCAGTCACCTAGTCAGTGGGTTCATATTGTCTTTGAGTAATCTGAATTTCCTCCAAAATAATGTAAAAAGGACAATTATTTTTTTGGTCCGAAAAAATCTTAACGAGGGTAGAGATCACGACTAATTTCTTCTGTTTTAAACTACATTGTAGGTAGGCATAGGCCGGTTACCACTTTCACGGTTTACAACGATGAAAAAGTAAGTTTCAAAACCTCCACAATTTCCGGTCATACTTTTCCTGGATATAAGCATTTTTTTTTAATGTCTCGCTGTCAGAGACAAAGTAGAGGTCAAATCGCTCAGTTCGTGTGCAGCTGCAGTATCACCACCCCCCCTCCACGTACACCTGTATAGCAGCTCTGCAGGATGTATGATGGCTGAAGGAGGCGAGCAGCCATACAGCGGGGAGAACAAGTATTTGATACACTGCAGATTTTGCAGGTTTTCCAACTTGCAAACAATGTAGAAGTCTATAATTTTTATCATAGGTACTCTTCAACTGTGAGTGACAGAATCTAAAATAAAAATCCAGGAAATCCCATTGTGTGATTTGGAAGAAATGAATTTGCATTCAGTTTGTAACTTGTATCAAATACTTGTTCTCCCCACTGTATGGGAATCCTTCGGCTACCGTAAAAAGACGGACGGCAACGGCTTAGAGGAAGAAGGTTGCCCTACGTGAGAAACATTCTAGTAGACAGTGACAGTCAACATCTAACATGATAGCGCATCTACAGGAGCACCTCCCATCACTTTTTGCTAAATTCAAGGTAAAGTTAATGCTGTCTTAAAATAAATGTGCCACCTTTAGCGTCTGGCGTTAGTAAAACAAATCCAATCACCATGTTACTGAGGCACACAGCTTGTGGTTGTGCTGGTCATGACTTGTCCGCGAGAGTGCTTTGGAGTTGTTGGATTGTGTATTTGATTAGTCTTGAGTAAAAGGCGAAAGTACCGGGTGCCACCGTAGCCGAGTAGCGCATTATGTATACACACGTTCATAAGTTGGACTAAAAGAAATTTAGGTAATTGAGCAAGTCTCCAAAAATGTTGAGATTCAGTTTCAAGTTCCTGCCTGCATTTTTTTTATTTAAAAAGACATCAGTTATTTATACATTTTTATTTTAAATACATATTTCTTCTGTTCCATGTTCTGTATGTATGTTTAAAAATAAACAATTGTTTTATGGAAAATTTTTTTTTGTTTTTGAATACAGGCATTTCAAAATAACACATTTCTGTTTGCTTAAGGTTATCATAATGGCAGAAAGTCACACCGGACCAGGCCTGATTGTAGGTTTTATATTTGTTGTGTTTGGAATGTGTGTTAGATGTCTGGAAATATGACCACAAACTGCACAACAAACCAGGGTGCAATTATGTTGTCAGCGTTAAATATGAACAAAAACACTCTGTGTATAACTACATCAGCCGTCTAAAAAAATAACAGTAAAACAGAAAAAAATGGATGCATACTTTGATTTTCAGTCAATTAAATTCTTTTAATGTTGTTTTAATCAAGCAGCTGCAGCCAGAGTCTTGACTAACCCCAGAAATAGAATCATATCAGGAGTTTCTGGTCAGATATGAACCATGCAGACCCCTCAGGTCCTCAGAGACATCTTCACTCTGTGTTCCCAGAACCAGAACCAAACAAGGTGAGGCAGCATTTAGTTTCTATGCTCCTCAGATCTGCAACAGCCTGAAAACCTGAGATGATCAGAAATAGTTGGTTCCTTTAAATCAGACCCCTTTATTGCAGCTTTCCCATAAAGGTCAAACAATATAAGCAGTTCTTGTTCACCATGTTTTAACCATTTATTTATTTTAATTTAGCATTTTAATGTTTTTTTATGTGATGCTTAAATTTGACTGTTGTTTCAATGTTTTTATGGTTTCAAATATTTCTTTAAACCTCGGTTTTTACATTTTTCTTTACAGCCATACCCTCTTAAACTCGCCTTACCAAGAAAAGGATTTAGACTATGATCTCCATGTTACAAAAAACAGAATATTTTTTGGTACTATTTAAAGTACAAAGACTATAGTTTTACAGCTACTTCTGACATGATTTATTTAAATACAGAAACTTACTTTTTATTGAACGCAGCCAACAGTCTCGGGTCAAGAATGTTTTCCTGTGGCTCCCAGCTGTTGTGTCTGAAAAAAATAGAAAATGATCAAAGTCTGGTCCAGTCGGGGTCAAGGAACCTCCATGTTCTCTGTCCCTATGTTCAATATAAGAGGCTCTTGACCCACAAACAGAGGAGTCTATTGTTCAAGCAGCCACGAACTGGGTTTAGGTAACCTGGACCCTGCCTGACAGAGAGAGACGGGTTCTTTAATGACTGGCTGAAAGTCATCGGCAGGATTTCCTAACAGGTCACTAATTTCAGTCTAACCCTTGAAAAAGATCATTTTATACTAAAGCTCAGCAGGAATTCTGAAAATCTTCCTGGTACCATAACAATAAAATCTTTATATTATATACCACTTATATTTATATTTATATATTTAGCCAGAACCATCAAAAACACAATATCCACATAAAAATCCATATTTTTATGTGTTATCGGGTCCTGATCTGCAAGAGCAAACTAGAACAAAGCCCTAAAACGTGAAGGTGCCAACTGTTGGACCAACAAACCTAGAACCATCCAGCTGCTGAGCAAACATTAGGCAGGAATGTCCTCCAGGACTGGAAGCATTCCTGCACCTCTTCCATTAGCATAAAATTAGCATTTTATTTCTTCCTTGCCCTTATGTAATGCTTAATTAACTGATGTATTTCTTACATTTTATTGTACTCTTCTCCTCTTGGTGTACTCGTGTATGAATGGTCCGAAGAAAATAACGGCTCTAGAAAAGTTATGAAACTCGGTTGTAAATCTGCCTCTTTCCTAACTTTTTAAAAGCTTTATATGGCGTCAAAATCAACTTTCAGGTCTTTTTCCTAACTGGCTAAAATATCATTTACTGCTTATTGCTTATATTTTAAGGCTTTTGCAGATTTTCAGGGATGTTGCTCGTTTTTCCCCTTCGTACGTTTGCAGTTGGGTCACTTTGAACCGGGTACAGTACTTGTGGAACAGGACATTTCCTACCAACCCTGCGTCAGTTCGTACTGCTCTGGGGGGACGTTACAAACCTGCTGTGACAACCAAAGATTTCCAGTAATTTTCTATATTCTTCTCAGAGGCAACTGTAAGGAAATGTGTTTTTTAGAGCTGCACGATATCAGGAGAAGTAACTGCGATACTATGATGATACCGATTCCAGTTAACCACATTTCTTCGGACACTTTTCTTTTTCTACCATTACATAATGTCCCTACGACTCTGACAGTTTTAGCATCTTATCCACTAAAGACAAATGGTAAATGGCCTGCACTTGTATAGCGCTTTATCAAGTCCCCAAAGACCCCAAAGCGCTTCACACTACACTCAGTCATCCACCCATTCACACACTGACAGTGGTGTAGCCACAGCTGCCCTGGGGCACACTGGCAGAAGTGAGGCTGCCATACACAGGCACCACTGAGCCCTCTGACCACCATCAGCAGGCAAGGCGGGTGAAATTTAATGCCCAAGGACACAACGACTGAGACAGAGAGAGCGGGGGTTCGAACAGACAACCCACCCTCACAGGACGAACTCCTACCACTGCCGCCCGGTGTGGGCATTAAGGCCAGTTAGAGTCCATCCAACTGACCAAATAGATTCTGTATTTGCTGAGCATGAATGCCCTCGAATTATAACATCCAACCAAATGTTGCATCCAAGCTGTCCTTTGCCTTTTGGATATTGAACACAGTGGTTTTAAGACGCCAGTATATAAAATCTACCAGCGGGATGGGGCCCGGGTGTTGATTTGAGTTGTTACAGACATTTGGGCCAAATCTTCTATTAACAGGCTCATTAAAAATAGATTTACTAAGAAACACACAGATGAGGTCAATAACTTTTTCAACATATGTCCCTAACTTTTATCTGAGTTTTAGAAACTCAAAGGTTCAGTTAAAGTAAATCCTCCCGGTTAACACATTAATAGACTGAATGGTGGGAGTTTCTAGTTTTGATGCATTTGATGAATAGCAGAAACAAACATTTTTTTTAGGAATCTGATCTAAATCACCAACTAGAGCTGAACAGGAGAAAAATCAGCTGATTACAACTCTGGCCAATTGACCGACATTAAAGCATCAGCAGGCTTCCAAGGTAAACCCTCACGAGTAAAACATCATGTGCAGAAAAGTCAAACTTGTATAAAACCTGGATGGGCCACTAATTATTCAGGTGACATCTTCCTCATACATGTCTGTGCAAATCAGAGTAACTATACTGGTCAGAACTGGAGCAGAAATTACGGGCCTGCCTTGAAGCTTCCAGAATTAGTACTTTTATTTTTAATCAGCTACCATTCTCTGCTGGGGTGAATTACACACAGACTGTTCTCAACACAGAGGGCTTTTAAATCACTGGGTAGGGTGTTGGTTTGTTAGGTCTCACAAGCTACTGTTCTCAGACGACCTTTTCTCCTTTACCAGACAAGTTACCATAGAAATCTCAACTTTATTAACTCATCATCAAGCTCAAGACTTTGCTATCCCTACTTTTCTTAGATGTATCTTCTTTTTTTTTTTTTTTTACAAATTTTTTGGACTGAAGTTTAAGCCACAAACCTGAAGGAACATTTACAAACATGATGCAAGCTGTTTAGACTAAGAAAAAGAGCATATTTGATGTTTGAAGACTGAAAATGGTGGAAGTTCTTGGCTTAAATGACTTTAAAACGCACCCATTTCAGTATTTAATCCTCAAATTAAGGGAAAATTACCCGATTTTGATCTCTAGCTGCACTTCTTTTTGGTGCAGCAGTTTTTAAGGCACCTGCAGGTTTCCTTCCTCAGCCTGGCTGCATTTATGAGCCCTATTATGAGTCAAAGAAGCTGATCACTTAGTGGGAAAAAGAAATACAACGAAGCTAGCTGAAAACTGATCTGCAATGAGCTTTCTCTTTATCACTGGAAGTGAACAGTCTATTCTGATCAGCAGTCAGAGAAATAATCCACCCCCACCCTCCGCCAACACACAAAGGATGTGGTCCCAACAGAAAGCCATGGAGCTGGCAGGCAACAGTGTGCTCTGATGGAGGATTACTGACGGCAAGTGACATGGAAGGAGCAACAAGAGAGGAAAAACTAAAATTTACTGTTATAACCTAATATAACGCTGTATAAAGTAGGTATAGATTTCATTTTTTAAGCTATCGCAAGCCTGGATGATCTGTGTGCAAAATACATCTTAACGGGTAATAAAATCACTGTTTGTGGCTGTAAGAGCTGAAGCTCAACCGCTGAATCAGTTTAATGTTGCACAGAAAAATCTGCAGCAACTTTAAAAGAAGAATCTGGATTTCTGAACAAAAGCAGCAACTATGAAGGTATAAATAAACAATTCCGAAACGCAAAGCACATGTCTGATGTGTTCTGGTTCTGACTCGGTGCTTTGGACTGAAAAAAGGTAAGGGTTCGGTTCTGATGGAAGCAGCAGGCTCCTTTTAGACACGTTGTTGTTGTTTTCATTGTTCGGGCTGAGCAGCGCCACTTGCACTTACTTGGATGACCATCCCCTCCACTTCACCAGAAACTCCAACTTTCCCTGAAACAAGAGCGGAAAAACAGCCACAGCGGAGGGAAACGTTAGCGAGCAGCCGCCGGAGGATGAAAACCGCGGAACGAAACGTAAAAAGTTGTTTCAAGGGGCCCACCTTTCTGAGTCGTTTGTTCAAAATGCACTCGGCATCAAAAACCTGCTCTCCCACGGCGCTTAGCTCCTCCATGACTGCCTTCACCCACAAAACGGAGGTTTCCTCAGCAGCCAATCAGAGGCGCGATGGGACACCACCGGATGTTCGCTGTGGCGCCTTCAAACTAAAAGCTGATGATATGTAAAATAGTCACCGTAGAAATACTGTACGTTTCAATTATGACCACTTGGTTCCCCTTTTGTGGACAGAACAGCTCGGACGTGTTGTGGCTTGGACTACCTGAAGGTGTGTTGTGGCTTCTGGCAAAAAGATCTTAGCAGCAGATAATTTGAGTCATGGATCAGACCTGGATCATGGAGGAGCTGAGCGCTTTGGGCAAAACACGTCACCCGCCTTGCCTGCTGATGGTGGACAGAGGGCTCGGTGGTGCCTTTTTGTATGGCAGCCTCACTTCTGAGTTGCTCACCACTCTCAGCATATGAATGAATGGCTTTGGGGACTCTGGGGATTTGATAAAGCACTATACAACTACAGTCCATTTACCATTTATTAGTCCAGAAACAATCGATTTAAGTCCAAGTCAACACCTCAGGCCTGTTGTGGTGCTTCTCAACCAAATTTCTGAACCATTTGTCTTTGTGGCAGGGAGCGTTGTAGATTTTAAGAGAAACACGAATATGTCAAACACTAGTTCCATCATGGGAGAAGAATTGAAGGTGTATAAATACCTCGGTGTTCACCTGGAAAACAGACTGGAGTGGAGATGCAACTGTGAAGCCATCTACAAGAAGGGACAGAGCAGACTGTACTTCTTGAGGAAGCTTAGGACCTTCGGTGTTTGCAGTGAGATGCTGCAGATCTTCTATAAGTCTGTTGTGGAGAGTGTAATCTCTTCTGCCATCATCTGCTGGGGTAGCAGCATCAGAGCCAGGCACTAAAAAAAGCTCAACAAGCTAATAAGCTAATAAAGAAGGCTGGTTCTGTTCTGGGGACTCCTCTGGAACCTCTGGAGATAATTGTACAAAGAAGGATTCTTCATAACATGAAGATAATTATGGAGAACCCTGAGCATCGTCTTCATGAGACTGTTGTACAACAGAGTGTCTTCAGTCAGACGCTTCTTCAGATCTGCTGTAAGACAGACGCTACAGGAGATCCTTCCTGCCCACAGCCAGACTATGATCAGACTATCAACCACTTGCAGACCATCAATATATAATCATATTAGTAGTTAAAAGTTTTGATAGAACTGATGTGCACAAATATTTATTGATATTATCTATAAATGACAAAGAAAATTAGAGTAACACAAGCTTAGAGAGCTGGCATTTTGATATGAACGATAGGTTTAAAGTTTGTCTTTAGTTTAATAAAATTGGTTTAATTTCGACATTCTTGACCGGAAGTGATGTGCTCCTGACGCAGCTTGACTGTGAAACAGCAAGGCGGGTAAATCAGACAATGAAATATGACACTCTGCAGCTACCGTAGGCTCATTGAACACACATGATCATTTGTTGCCTACTAATACAAATTTGACAACAAAATAGATTTTTTTATCTTTTTATGGAAACCTGATGAATTAATGTAGCAGTGCCGTCTGTGCCTCTGCTTGAAAATAAATAAATTGACATTTAATTACAAGTTTATTTCGCAGAATACAACAGAGATATTAAGACATATGAAAGAGAGCAGCATTATTATCCAAAACATCCATGTACTGTAGACTCATATGAATTTAAACTAAATAGCTGCTTCATGAATTTATTTCCACATTTCTTAATTTGTGGTCTTTGTCAAGAACTCTGTAATTTTCTACACACAGTCCCACAATTCCCAGTGATTTATGCTGTGAGAGAAAAATGTCCACAGGCAGACATTTCTCCGTCCAAGGCAAAGGAATAAAGTTTTTTTTTATGTGACGATCAGAGTGAAGTTTTCTTTGTCTTCTCTTCTTCTGTCGAACTCTCCAATCTGAAACAGATGCAAGGACTGTAATCAAGGCTGAGATAAAAAGTTTGCTTTTATTCCTAAAAGCAAACTCTCGAAAAATAAAAAGAAACGAACTGAATACATTCCTTTATGTGCTATATCGTATTGTAAGACTCGTTTTCTAGAATCCTTGGTCCTTACCGTTTATTCTTTCGTTTTCTCTGGAGGATTTTGTATGATGTTGCTACTATGAAAACTAAGAGGAGAAATCCAGCTACTGCAGAGAGGCCAATAAAACCATTTTTCCAGAAATTGACAGTTTTACCTAAAACGATAAAGTGAGAGAAAAGAAACATTTTCACTTTAACATTGAATTATGGGGTTTTTAAACATAATTTGTAAAGTTTCTTCAGTGCTTAAAAAATGAACGTTTTTGCAGTAAAGAACTCTGACCCATGGTGCAGCTTATAGACCACTTTGAAAATGAATCCTACACACGTAACTTTTTATATTTCAACTTAATCAACTTTACTTACATTGTTTAATATCACAAATGATGCATTCGCTGCAAAGAGCAATTCAGTGTGTTCGGTATTTTAAATTAGTAATGTTTTCATAAAGCACATTTGAAAATAACCAAACAGCTGAAAAAAATAATGGGTCAAACTAAACGAGAAAACAAAATAAAGTTGCAAAATCAAAAGGGACAATGAAAATAGCCAAAACACCACCATATCTTTACTAAAACCTCATATCTCTACGGCTGAAGGTAAAAATAAGTGTTAAACAGGATTATAGTAAAGATGTCCTGATATGTAAAACCCAAAAATGACTGTTAAATATGAATAGCAGAACACCCAAAATAGATCCCTGAGGAACCTCACAAGTCAGAGTGGCTGCAGAAGAAGAATGTTTCCCTAATCAAACTGGAAACGTCCTTTTTGCCAGGAAGGATTTAAAAGTGAGTCAGAGTATTATGTATATTGATTTATGAAGCCATTGTTTACAACAAAATGGAGGCATTTTGGAAAAAATTGTGAACATTGTATTTGTTATAGTTTAGCAGAAAAAGACTGCTATGAATGGAAATATCTGCCTTTGATTTAAGGTTTCAAGATTTGGTTTGTTGTCAGAAATCAAACAAAATGTTTGTTATTGCAGGAAATATTTCCTTTAATAAATATACATTTCTGTTTTAGTGGTGTTTTGTTTAAAAGTATATTTTTTGTTGACATTTGTCCTTGAACTAACCAAGGGACCCAAGGCTGCCTCAGAACAGGAGGCTAATGAAGCAAGCTTAAATATTTCCATCATTCTACTTTTTTTTATCCTTAAACATTATTCTTTTAAACCAGTTTAAATCCCATCAGGAAAGTCACCAGAACAGTGTAGTTGCTGTATTGTAACCCTCCAGATGTGAACAGCAGTCTGAAGAGTTGGATGATGAAGCAGAGGCAGGAAAACTCACCGTCAGCGCTCGTCACCAGCATGTGCTGCGTGGCGCTCAGGTTGCCGTCGTTGAGCTCAGGCTGGATGCCCAGAATGTGACACATCAGCGGGTAGATGTTCACCGTCTCAAAAGGCCCCACTTCGAGGTTCTTGTGGAAAGCTGGACCCACGGCCCTGAAGAAGGGCTTCATGTCCATCTCCTGGTTGTCAAAGCCGTGCTCTCCTTTGTTGAACTGAACTGGGAAATACTGCAAGGACAGGATGTGGATGATGTAACACTCATGGCCCATTTTAGAAGGATCAGTCAGAGTGTAACTTTCAGAAGCAATCATTTTAACAAGGACTTCACAGCTTGGCCTTCTTCCAGCAGAGGGAGGTATTGGCTAAGAAAAAGAGTGAGTTTAGTGCTGTGATCGCCTTTTCTCCTTTTATAATTGCTCTTAACCCATGACCCTGTTTAAATGACATCATTTTAATCTATTTGGACTTTTTTACATTTCACATAAGAAACAAACTTATAATAATTCATGTATATTATGGCTAAAAGTAAGTAAATAAGTAAAACACCCAGTTATCTCAGTAATTGCATAACACTCTTGATGGGCTTATCTTTCTCTGGGATCAACCCAAATCGTCTATAAGCCATAAAGGGAGGGAACAAAGAGTCTGCTAATGTCCTGATCGCTGCCGGTCGCATCCCCGAGACGTGAGATAACCCACTTTCACAGAGTGTTCTGTTTCTTTTCTCTTTAAGTCCTGATGTGGTGCTTCACAGGTTGGACTGACAACGTTGAGCTGAAGGCTGCGCAGCGGCTAAGTGAGTGCAGAGCCAAATGAAAATGCTAATTTAGAATTTCGAGGCATGAAAAGCTTCGCAGAGCATTCGAGAGCGCTGCGTGTCACCAGCCAGGCCTGGATTATCCGTGCAAATTGCACTTGATTAAAACTGTAATGTGCCAAGATTAAAATTTCACTCCTGTTTCTGATTGAAAGGAGCTCAGTTTCACAACTTCCAGAGAGCAAATTCTGGGGCTAATTTAATTACGTCCGAGGTCAAGACGTGAGGATATTTCTGGAATGAACCCAATGGCACTCACATCAGTTATTGGCCTTATTATCTCCGTCTGGACATAAGTGCGCATCATTTTCTTTCCTTGTGACCAATCAAGTAGGTCATTATCACAATTTTACTGGCAGCTGTTAATGCTACCAAAGCTGGTTTTGAGATGCTTGCAGGTTAAAATGGGGCATCCTGGATGTGGCACAAATGGCAAATTATTTTACCCTTTAAAGGGTAAATCAATGAGACTTGCTGTGGGGAGGGAACTGTCACAGTTCCTGTCACTTTGGCTTTAAACTGTCCTTCATGATGCACATCAGGTCATTTATAAGCAGAAACATCAGATTTGTGTTTTCCTGCTGCAGGTTAAGGTGAGGTTCAATAAATTAGTATATCATCTCACACAGAGTGATACGTTTCAAACATTTCATTCTTTCTGTTGCTTTTGGTGATTGTTGCTTACAGCTGATGAAAACACAAAAATCAGTCTCTTAGAACCTTAAAATATTACATCAGTCCAGAAAAAAGTATTTTAATCCAAAATTGTGGACCTACAGAAGAGTATGTATATATTCTGTGCAGAATCTGCACTCAGTACCTGGTCTGGGCTCCTTTTGCATAAGTAATTGCATCATTGCAGTGTGGCATGGAAGTGATCAGCCTGTGGTTCTGCTGAGGTGTTCAGGAAGCCCAGGTTGCTTCGATAGTGGTCTTCAGGTCATCTGCGTTGTTGGTTCTGTTGTCTCTCATCTTCTTCTTGACCACAGTCAGTAGGTTCTTTGTGGGATTTGAGTCAGGCCAGTTTGCTGGTGTTACCATGGTGATTTAAGCAAGTATTGGTAACTTTGGCAGTGTGGGCCGGTACCAAGTCCTGCTGCAAAATGAAATTAACATCTCCATAAAGCTTGACAGCAGAAGGAAGCATCACCTGACCTAAAATTTCCTGGTAGATGGCTGCGTTGACTGTGAACCAGTGGATCAGAACCAGCAGATGACATGGCACCCCACGTTAACACTGACTGTGGAAACCTCACACTGGACTTCAAGCAATTTGGATTCTGAGTCTCTCCATTCTTCTTCCATACTCTGAGACATTCACTTCTAAATGAAGTCCAAACTTTACTTTCATCTGAAAAGAGGACTTTGGACCGCGGAGAAACAGTCCAGTTCATTTCTCCTTAGCCAAGGTAGATGCTTCTAACGTTGGGACTGGTTCAGGAGTGGCTTACCAGAAGATATGGAACAGTTGTAGCCCATGTCCTGAAATGTGTGTATGGTGGATCTTCAGGAACTGAATCCAGCTGCAGTTCACATGTTGTGAATTTCGCCGAAACTCTTGAATGGACTTTGCTTAATAATCCTCTCAATGATGCAATTATCGCAGATGCTTGTGCACCTTTTTTAGCCTACTTTTTCCTTTCACAGAACTTTCCACCTCTATGCTTGGATACACCTCTGTGAATAGCCAGGCTTTTTAGCAATGAGATTTTGGTGGCTTACTTCCTTGTAGTAGGCATCAGTCTGCTGGGCAACTGTACAGTCTTCTCTATTATTGTGAAGGCCATAACATGATCTTAAAATCAAATTTCTGTGTTAAAAATCTTGTTTTATTGATCTGATGAAATATTTTAATATTTTATTAATACAACAGAATAAGGGCTTGAAATGCATCACTGTGTGTGTGTGTAGTGAACACCCACCTTTTAGTTATTAGATGCAGATGCAGTCTTTTGAGCAAAAACACATTTAAACCAATATACGCACCCCATTGAGAACGTATCCAGGGTCCGTCCATAAAATGATGGGCAGGATGCGGTCATTGTTTGAGAAGTGAAGGTGCTCCGGCATCTCCTCCTTCTTATACACATGCAGGTGTGGGTGAGCCCCCTTCAGGGCGTTGTAAATCGTCTCCAGCTTCCCGGGCTTAGGCAGCAGCATCCCGGATGGTCCGTAGTCCAACAGGTGGAAGGACACATCTTGAAAGTTAAATCCTGGGATTTTTGACAGGGTGATTTCTTCCAGCTGAGCACCACGATAGATGGAAGTCATGCCGTGGTCTGCCGTGATAATGATGTTCAGTTGTTTGGTCAGCCCGTAATTTTCAGTTGAGTTTCGGATGTAGCCCACGGTTCTGTCCACTTGCTTCACCATCTCTCTGCGTTCTGGTGAGTCAGGGCCGTATCTGTGGCCTGTGCCGTCTGGTTCACCGAAGTACATAGACACAAAATCCAGATCCTCATCTCTGAACCAGTCCATCACCTTGTCGGTGTTCTCGTACCAAGCGGTCTCGTTCTTGTAGTTGTAACGGATGGGCTCCACTTCGCGCATCATAGCAACCTGTCCCTGGTAACTGGAAGCTGTGCCAGGAAAGTGAAGAGAGCCAGCTTTCAGACCCTGGAAAGGTAAAAAAGGGAGAATGCATGTGTGCTGAATATATTGACAGATGGGTACAGGCTTCATCAGCTCATAAAGCAGGTCACAGTAGTGGTTCTGACACAAATGGCACCCTGGGCAAGTTCCTATCCTCATAGTAATTGTATAAACTACAGATATGAATAAAGTTTCCATCAGTCTCAGTTTGTATTTTAAATAATCTCTGTTTCGTGTAAAATAATCCAGTTCAGGACTCAGTATTTTAGATGTTGAGTAGGTGCGGTCTAGATCTCTAAAAAATGAAATGGCCCTTTAATTTCCCTGCAGCATGCCACCCTGGGCAGTGAGCCATACAGCACCCACAGGTGGGTCAGGAAATACAAACTATATATCGTGCATTTAAATAATTTTTCCTCCACATCCAGGTGAACCATTTGTGTCATCTTTATCTCCTAACATCTAGGCCTGCAGAAGAGCTGTTTGAAGAACAAAAAGGGGTTCTGTTGCTAAGATGGAAATGGTTCTGCTCAGACCTGTCGCTGCGCTGTGATCCAGATTGGCAGTGTGCCGTTGTCCCACCACTCGTTCACAAACTGGGTCTGATAGTAGGGCTTCTTCTCCATCGTGGTGGTGTTGAACCACATGTTGTGGATCACCCCATGATTCTCAACGTAGCGGCCTGTGGAGGAGAACCCCCATCAGATGGCTTGCAGTCCTAATTCACAGATATTGATTCAACATCTAATTTGTTTCTCCAGTTTGTTTTCAGTTGTTTCAAAGTAAAATCAAATCACTTTGCAATTTTGTCAGAATATGCAAATCCTTTACCACATAAACTGATACAGAAAGTGAAACATTTTACCTGTAAGGAGGGTGAAGTGCGTAGGACTGGTGACGGTGATGTATGGAGGGGTAACATAGTGGGCCTTGACTCCATCTATGGCCATCTGGTCAAGGTTTGGTGTGTCCACATCATGGTCGTAGTCCCACCGGAAACCGTCGAAGGATATGAGCAGCAGCTTCTGCCTCTCTCTGTTCACCGGGACGCCGAGGGTGAAGGAGGCCCAGAGGATGCAGAGACTTGCAGCCCACAGCATGATGAACGCCTCAAGGATCTGAACTGACCCCGTCCTTCGGTTGAGACTTTAACTCACAGGAGATCCCACCTCTTTTCAGTTCTCTGAAAGCATCAAGTTCTGAACAAAGTTTCACTAACTTATCTGATCGTATTGATTAGATGGACTTTATCTTGGCTCTTTCAGCATTCCACCTGATGAGGTTTATGAGCCAGTTTTATGGCTGAGACTTGTTTTCACTGTGAATCTCTCCACCCTCCTTCATTCCCAGTCATTTGAGTCTAGAGTACTGGCAGTAAAGCAGATTAATCTCTTCGGGCATGTTGCCTGTTTCTCCTCTTACTCAGTTGTTGATGCTGCCTTTCTGCCCGTCTGTGTCTTGGAGTGTCTGGTGAATCACTGATGATGGGGGAACGACACTTTGATAGCTTTCACCTTGAGTTGGGATGGCGCATGATTGATCTGACATCAGGAAAATGAAGAGAATGAGATTATATATCTCATCATCAGGTAGCAGTGGTCCCTTGGGAAGCAAAGACCCTAATAGACCTATTTCTCTTAATGCCTCAGTAGATTTCCCTTTTGGATGTTGTTTGAATTCTTATAAAACTTGAATTGCAGCAGGCATGAGCAGGACAAAACTATTTTAAAAAGTGTTTGACATCAGATCATTTTGTCAACATCACTGCATTCTGAGGTTACCTTATCATTGTCCATTAAGTTGCTGGACCAGCTAACTCTTCAGTTTTGTTCTTTATTGTGTGTGTCCTTGACAGAAGTTCAAGATAATAGTCTAATCTTTATGGAGATAAGGGATAACATTCATCAGCTTTCATTTACCTTATCCATATTCATCAGCTTTCTCATATTAACTCTATCGGCCCGTTGTCCACTGTCAGCAAGATTTGGTGAAGTGTTTTGGACTGCTGAGACCTATGAAAGGCTCAGATCTTTGCTATGAGAACTTTATCAAACACACACATTCAGAACTTGTGGGGCAAGCAAACTTTATCTGACCCTCTCAGTCCTGCGCAGGATTTCCTGCGGGAGTCTCACATTTTCGTCTTCAAGAAAATGTGAGGTCCTTGCCTTCAGCTCTCCCTGCTGTGGTACACCTTTCCCACACAAACAGCCAGAAAAACGGCCTCAGCAGCTGCAGCTGGTAAATGTAGAGTGTAGAAACAGTACATAAATTAGGACTCTGCATTGCTCATACTGGTGCATATTTTAGAAAAGTGTCTAAATCTACTCTGAATTGTCTTACATTCAAGGGGGAAAAGGACTGATGCAGTGATAGGATAATCTAAGTCCACCCTTGCTGATCCTAAAGGATTTACCAAGAAAAGCAGCTGCCAGGTGCTGCTGATTGAATGCACTTAATTAATTGATCATCACCAAATATGATCACCTTTATAAAAGCAGGCGATTTGTCAGTTTGGTGCTGTGAGGCATGCATGTGCATGTTAGGGTCATTGAAAAATGGAGAAAGAATGCCTGGAGAGGACTTCCTGGTGTTTAGGAGTTCCTCTCAGGTGAACACATAAGTGAACACATAATGGTGGTAGAGAGCACAATTAACACACAAAAACAATGAAAGTACAAGAGAGCAAAGTACCGAAGCGTCCATCTCCAGCGTCATCTTGGATGTAGACAAAAAAAATAAAAATTGACTGAACAAGTATTTCTTGTTTGGAAGCAAAACCAGAAGAAATAAATCTGTAGAGTATAAACGCTTTTCACCCACAGCACTGAATGGAGAAAATTAAGAGCAGTTTACTGTACAAGACTCCAAATGTTATCCCATTATTTACTATTTGTTGCCATAAATCTTAAAAGATTAGACCTTTCAGATCTAGATGAAAAGATAATTACCAAGGATATTTATTATTGCATAATCCTGTTAAACCCTTTTTAGTTGCTCTGAACACAACTCTGAAGCTGCATTGTTGGGAATAAAATAAAATTTTACTGTGTTTCAGCTTTAAAGCCTTCTGGATGCAAGAATTTACTCTAATCTTCATACAGCAAGCTAAATGTCACCAGAAACTTTTAAAAAACATTTTTTTCTTTTCATCTTGAAGTTAAGACAGTTTAAATGAACCACATTTTAAAGTCTGAAGAGTCTTGTGGGTGTTGTCAGGTTGTACCTCACTCCCCAACTTGTCTGAGAAACAAGCAGACTTGATCTTGAATCTTGAATCAGAATTGCTGATGAAAGACAAGTGAGATCCAAATTTAAAATACATAAACACAACCACACCTCCGCAGGATGAAAACAAATCCTCTGCTGCATCTGTATTCGGCTCACTTTGGAGTTTGAATCGAGGCTGTTCTCCTCCCTGCTGTGGCTGGAAGTAGACCATCAAGTCCATGCCAGCGTGCTGTGATCGATGCGTTTTGAATTGTGTGCAAACAAACTTTTAATGCATGAATGACTTTTTATCAGATTATGTGCAAGCAAGTCCAAGTAGAAACCTCTACGCCGCAGAAAGAGTCGAATGGAAGTGCACGTGTAGTAAATAACCGCTACCAATACAACATTTTAATGGGCCTGTTCAACATATTTAATCGCTGTCATGCTGTAGGAACCCACTGTGCAGCTTTACCTTGTTTGGCTGACTGCAATGAAAAGCTGGGATATAAAATCAGAACCATCTGTGGGATCGTAAAAACAAATTTAAATGCGTCCTAGAAATGACGGAGGATGCCGCCTTTTACATTCAGCTATAAGCACAGAGCGCCACCCTGCTGCAACTCAGCTCATTATGTAACGGTTCATTTAGCAGCTGACGTGTTTGGAGAAAACATTATGACATGGTTAATGCAAGCAGAACATTGATAGTAAGAAACTGTTTCTGGATATCTACAGGCATCAACATGACATTTTCAGGGTTTTCATGAATAGTTCAGCTTTAACAGACAGGTACAGCATGAAAAAACAGATCTTTAATAACTAAAGTCACAAAAGACTAAGGCAGAACCGGGTATGTGGGTGTTTAAAACAGTAGTAAAGTGGAGAGGTGTGATGAAAATGAAAAATAAACTTAGAAACAAAACAGGAAATCTGGAAAAACGATCCACCAAGCAGAAGCATAAATTAAACAGGACATACCTAAAGAGATCAATACAACTTTAATAACCTCTTAAAACAGACAAAATTATCAGAGCTTTGCATCTTATTAGCACAATTAGCTTGGCTAGAATGTCTAAAACAGCAGTCTGTGTGTTCAGTTTATACCAGTGGACCGGGTTAAAAGTTAAAACCATTTTTTTCTCACTGTCGGAGATTAAATCAGCCTCCATCCTTTTATTTTGGGATCCTCCACCCGCTCAACGTGTTGGGATGTTTGGGTCAGTCTTCACATAAAAGTTCAAGCAGGATCAGATGTCTGTGAGATCCAGCCAAAGAGGTTATGTTGTAACACATTCAGGAAACTAAATATGATTTCCAAGACTGACCACCAGTTCTGAGCTGCTGAACACTAGAACCACAACTCTGAACATCCCACCAGCCTTGAAGACATTGGTTCTTCTGTGAGCTTTTTGGTGTTTAGCAGGATGTTGGTGAAGGTGATGGACTCTCCAGCTGTCTTCAGCACCTGGTCATGGAATCTCTTCTCATAGTGGAGCTGCTCATCTGCTAGACCACACCATGATGCTACCACTACCATGCTTGATACATGTTCAGGATCAGTATACCAGTACCAGAGCAAAGTGGGGACACCAGAATCTCAGCAAATCATCACAACAGTTTTTTATGTGGATTTTCTGCTAAGAATATAATGGATCTGAGGAAACTGAAGACTACAATTTTGCTCATTTGCACAAAGTATTATTTTATTTCATTCATTCCACCTTTAAATCATTTTGCTCGTACAACAAAATTAGTTCAATTTACCAAAAAACATTCTTAATTCATTTTGCTGTGATAACAGAAATGATTTATTTTACGTAATTATTCGATTAACATGTAACAATCATAGTTTAGCATTTTTTTTTATCTGCTTTGCCAATATGTAACCTGTTCTGATAGACAGGTTCTCATAAATGGAGTCATAAATGTTCGACTCATGGACTTGTCCCATGTCAAAAACTGTATGGCTACAAATGTTTATTACAAGTCATACTTTTATAACACCGCTATTAGTTTGAAATAGTTAAAGATGTTGGGAAGTGTTTAGGTTCTCTGAGCATTTAGATGTTCCTGCCTTGATTTTATGTTATTTCCATGAATCTATGGTCTCATGTTCCTTGTGTCAGAATGGCTGGGGTGTTAACTCGTACTAATTAGCAACAACTGCTCCACCCTTAGCAAGTACAAAGACATATAGGGAGGGATTGGAAGAAGAGAGGAGAAACAATTATTGTCATATTGGTTAATTAGAAGAAATTTTTCAAATGACAGCATGAAAACAATACAGTGCTGTGAAATTAAATTAGCTTTCAGATAATTAATCAAATTTGCAGCTTCCCTCTGCCTTATTGAGCAAAGTGAACTCCACCATGAAGCTGTTTTAGTGTAGTAAACTCTCACTCCTCCGAGCTGCAGGGGAACAGAAGTTCAGTGAAAAAATGTAAAAGAAATATTTATTTATGAAGCTAAGGTCAAAACAGGCAGAGCTCAGAAACATGAAATACCAGATAAATTTAGTTTGTAGCTCTTATGAGGGGCTGGTCCATGTGAGCTGGAATATTTTTAATGTATTGCTGGTTTATAAGAACATTTTGCGACTAAAAACACTTGAAGCAGACTGAAGAGCTCAAATGACCCCAGGACCAATTCAAATACGTTCACTCGTTGTTTATTGCAGCTGTTTTCTAAACATAAATAAGCACATACATAGATTATTAGATATGTATACAAATACACCCACATAGGCCACTTTATAAGGTACACCTTGCTAGTACCAGGCTGGACAATCTGTTACCTTCAGAATCACCTTAATTCCTGGTGGCATAGCTTTAACAAGGCATCTGAAAAGTTGTGGGTCTTATCCATTTTTTAACACCGTTATGGCTTCCTAATTGTGCATAGAAAGGTTAGTGACGTTGCATAATTACAGGATGTAATTCGGGGTATTTAGAGGGTCTTACGGTACATTTTCAATTGTACTTTCTGAAATTAAAGATGCAACAAACAACTGCTGTTTTCACCGAAATTCCACCTCGTCTGTCCTTCTGCCTTGCCTCAATAGCTGTTTTATTGTTGTCTCACTTTACAGTTTTTTGGTGGGATTTACACTGCTTAGAGTCCTAAATGCAGCAAAATATTCTTTATTGGCTGATTTATAGAATTTCAGTCTATAAAGACGGTTTTGTATTTGTATTGGACTTATAAGTGAACGGATTGAGTGAATGGTTGCCTCATCATGGCGGACAGGTTGTTTACACCTGTCAGTCACTCTGCAGTAACTCTTACTACACACAAGGGGTCAGTGTAGAGAATAGACTACTAATTGCAACAGAAGAAGATGTAACAGGAAATACACTCTTATTTCACAAAAACAGACGTTAAAAATGTAAATTTGCACAACCAATAGCAAATTTGCAGCAGTTCTTAGTATGGCTATTCAAAGCAGACCTTGTGTATTACCCTGGTATACATTAACACTGTATTACTGCTCAATCCTAGTAGTAATCGAGATTCTGTACGTCTGGGTCTCGAGACCTCATTTTCCAGATTTTTGTCTAAACTCAGAATCCACCAGATTTTAACATTTTTACTCAGTCCTCTCTCTATGTTGCCTGGACTCTGGATTTCTGTCTCAATACCAGTCAAGACTATAGCTGCAGTAATATGGCTTTTTTGTCCAAAAGTGTGAAACTCTTGTTGAATTGTTGAATTAATATGCAACTGATGAAGTGTGTTATTTTACAAAATACAACACTGCCTCCTGCACCCCTACATGCTGAGGATAGAAGAAGGAGAAACATTTTCCTGTTCAAATATACGGTTGTTTTCCTGTCTGAACAACATGAAGAAAGAAAGAATGCCAGGCGAGTTAAGCTCTCAGACTCCACCTGTCTCCTTGTGTGTTTGTTACTAGTGTTAGTGGCATTTTGTTGAGGGTCAGTAAAAACAAAAATATTACTACCATCAGCAATGTACTGCAGACAGAAATGAGACAGTTATTTTTGTTTATTTGATCTACTGCTACAGTTGGACTCCCCCACAGATATTGCTTATTGTATAAACCACCTCTACACAGCTACGGGCATGTGTGATTGTCTGCAGCTTCTCCACCTTATCATCAAATCATCACACCTGTCTTGTTTAGACTTAATGTACTGATCCAACAGTGTTTTTCTTTTAGTGAGTATGAACGTGCCCGTTAATTCACATGTATTTAATGCGCATCGGCGCACAGAGCGATGCACATTTACATCTAGGTGACAATAAAGAGGAATATTTACAGTTTACTTCCAATTGACGCTGTTTCCAATAATTTTATATGGTGTGTTGCATTCATTTATGAGGTTAAAGCTGCAGTAGGGAGTTCTGAGAAAACTGTGGACTTAGCCTGAAAATTTGAACAAGCACACCTTACAGGTCCCCCCTCTTTGCTCTCTGCTGTGCCACAGCTCCTCCCCCACAGCAAAGCGTGCCATAAACGCGCAAGCTACTAAGCAGGGGTGACGATGACGGTGGATAAACAGCTATGTCACATTCACTGGTAGGGATGACACATCAACGATATGCTTTACATTGACTATGGCCTGCCCATACTTTACTACAAACATGGTCCTCAAATCATTAGCACTGCGGCATTAGCACAGCTGCAGCACACTGGCAATCTTGAGCTTGAACGGTGAGTGTTTTGTGGGGAAGGGGTGTGATCAGCGCGTACACGAGCGTGATTGACACTGCTTAGGCATTCCTTTCTGGCTCTGATTGGTTGATTCTGAGTGGGCGTGGTGTATTTCAGCAAATGGCAGTAGGATCTCTGGGAGGAGCCAGAGGAGTTTGATTGTTTTCACAGATTATCTGTCTCATATTGTCATAGTGACGCCCGGGAACTGACATGGGGGAAAAAAGCGTGCGCACAAAATACTACTTAATTAGTATTTCTTGCGCACGCTATATATATATTTTTGCCCCATGTCAGTTCCTAGGTGCTGTACAGCTTATACAAAATACATTTCTCCAAAAGTTACAAGCTTCAGCTTTAAATGTGGTCCAGTTTTATCAATCAGGTTGAAACCATAAAATCTCAAAGTCATGAAAAGACATCAGGTTTGATGTTCCTTGATTTAAATAAAATAAAAGGAATTATATTTCAGTGTACTTAGATAATTTTTTAAAACTTTGTAGTTTATTATTGTCAATTGAAAAAATTGGCTTCCGCACATTTTCAACGCAGGTCAAAATTTTTCGTGAATTTCTGCACACTTGCGCCACAAGGTTTTTGTACATAGGCACACTTCTTACATGAAGCCCCAGACGATAACGTTCAATTCAACTTAATTATACAGTGCCAATTTGCAATAAAAAAGATGATGGATTCTGCTGACCTCATGTTGCAACAAGGACAGACTCTTCATACCTGTCATACTGCCACCCTCATTCCTGAAGACAGCACAGGATGTCTTCTGATGTTGCATCTTTGTCATGTTGCAGTCTGAGCACAGTTTCTTCATACAGTAAACATGATGACAGAAAAGGGCTGAGAGCCAAATGTTCTCCTGTAGCCAAAAATCCAGGCAAAGGCTCCTTTTTTAAATAAATGTATTCCCTGTCATTCAAAGCTTGCCTCACTGCTGGTTTGCACGGTGAACATTTAAGTCCGTGTCAGCGCTTCGTCAAACCAACACTGACCTTGAGCTTCTGTCTGTGTGGCTCAACAAAGCCTCAGTATGAATACGGCTGCTGTAATGTGCGCTGACATTGATTTGATAACAGTGAGATTAACATATAGAGAGGCTGCAGTCATTTCCACCTGAAGTGCACAGCGCAGCACACATATCAGACATTATAAAAAGTGAGTAGCAGGAAAGTGACAACAAATATTTCCATAATAAAGCAGCTTCTCCTTCAACAGGCTGCAGCTGTAGCATGTCATTCTTATCTGTTCAAGCCTTGAAGAGGCCATCAAGCCATCAAGCTCTATCTTTAGTTATTACCAGCACAGGCTGTATGACCTCAGTAAGTAAACCAGAAAAGAAAATAATCAGATTTCTAGTCAATAATTGACTAAAACCAATGGTTGTAAACTGTTCCCCTGCTATTAGAAGAGAGCTGATGTGTGCTTTTACATCCCTGCTTTTTATTATCCTGCCATGTTCAGATCACAGGTTTAACTGCCAAAATGCCAACATTTTATTTTTAATGAAGATTCTTTGTATGAAGACAATAAGTTTGGTTTAGATAAAAACCTTGCTGACATTATCTGAGAAATCCAGACAATTCAGACTCTTAAGGTCAGCAGCATTTTTAAATAGGATCAGAGCTTCAGCTGCTATATAAATGGATCTAGTGTTATGATTTGGGGTTGTTTGGTGTTTGGTTTCTGTTTTTTTCTTATATGTTCCCACAGTTTTTGAATCATGCTTCTGTTTATTATTTTCCTGGTAATGCTTTAGTTTTTGTTTTGTATTCAAGATTCTCTGTTTTTGCTCCAGCCACGTTTTGTTCTGTCTGTCAATTAACCTTATCTGGTTCACCTGCTCCAAGCTAATCTGTCTCCTTGCTCCACCTGTTTCACACTCTATATACACACCTGTTCAGTTATTCATCGCGGAAACATTTTTCAAATCATGCTCATGTCTAGTTCTCAGATCATGCTCATTTCTTGTTTTGTGGGTCATGCCAAGCCTGTCCTGCCTGTTCGTTTATTGTTTTGTTCCTGCCTCTTCTGAGAGTGAGTTTTTGTTTTTTTAATTAAATCGTTTTGCACTTACCGTCATGCTGCCTGCTAGTCTGCATTCCGGGGTCCTCTATCTCGCAAGCCCTAACTGTCATAGTGGAATTAGCAAATTTGACCCATATGCAGAAAGCAATCCAGGAGACAGAGCTTGACGGTTTAAAAGTTTTACTTTAATGATGAAGCAAGAGCAAGAACAGGAACCAGGATCATGAACTGTAAAATAAAACAGAGAGGTAAGTGGGGAATTATTCCTAAAGGAAAACGATAAATAATGATTCTGTCTTACTGGGGAAAGGAGACGATCCGCCAGAGGGAGAGGTGGAGAAAAACCCAGAGGATTGTTTACCCGTGGATTCGGTGATGGCGAGTTCAGGTTTGCCAGGAAGTTTGAAAGTCCAGAGTTTACTGTGATTGAAGCTTGTGTGCGTGGGAGGGTGGACAGGGTTCGATGAGGAGGATTCCAGGTATAGTGGAAGCTGCCAGCCGGTGAGATCCACAGGAGCAAACGGAGGTTTGAGTCTTTGTTCATGGGGTAGAAACGACTTCTTCTCAGAAGACAATAATCCAAGACGTTCAAAGCTGACGGCGAGGTCGGTTCAGGTACACCTGTAACGTAGAACATGCAGGTTTTAGCAAAGGCAAAAAACGAGGACAAGGCAAGAGTAAGAATCACTGGAGATGAATGGTTTGACTTGGGAGACGTGGAACACTGGGTGAATGTGAAGACTGGAGGGCAGACGAAGACAAAGAGCTGAAGGATTGATAACGGAGTCAATAGTATATGGACCAATGAAACGAGGAGAAAGTTTTTTAGACATTGCCTTTAACGTGATGTCTCTTGAGGACAACCAAACCTTCTGACCAGGAAGGTAAGTAGGAGCTGGCCGTCGTTTGCGGTCGGCGTATTTCCTATTTTGGTCAGCAGTACGAAGAAGAGCCGAAGTAGCTTCACTCCAGACCCGTTTACATCTCCGTATGTGGTGGCGAACAGAAACCACAGCTATATCCTTCTCATCTGCAGAGAACAAGGGTGGTTGATAGCCAATAGCTACCTCAAATGGGGAAAGACCTGTGGCAGCAGAATTTTGAGAGTTTATTGCATATTCGACCCAGGGAAGATAAACAGACCAGTCAAGAGGTTCGGTAGCAGTCACACATCTGAGTGTGGATTCCATCTGCTGATTCATTCGCTCGGTCTGACCGTTAGATTGGGGATGATAACCTGACATGAGGGAGACCTTAGCTCCAAGAGCCAAACAAAACTGTTTCCAAACACAAGAAATGAATTGGGGCCCGCGGTCAGATAAAATGTCTTGGGGTATGCCATGAAGGCGAAAAACATGCTGCACTAGCAGCTGAGCGATTTGGAAAGCAGAGGGAAGTTTTTTGAGAGGAACCAGATGACAAGATTTAGAGAATCGGTCTACAATGGTGAGAATGACTGTGTTTTCTTTGGATACAGGTAACCCTGTTACAAAATCCAACGCAATGTGTGACTTAGGACGCTTGGGGATGTTTAATGGTTGAAGTAATCCAAATGGGGGCTGATTTCCAGATTTTTGCCTGGCACAAACAGAGCAAGCTTGTACGTATTCCTTAATGTCCTTATGTAATGTTGGCCACCAAAAACGTCTGGAAATGAGGGCAATGGTTCTACTGACCCCTGGATGACCAGAGAATTTGGCGGTATGGTACCAACGAATGAGTCGAAACCTAACCAAAGTGGGGACATAAACCCTGTTAGGAGGACCCGTACCATGATCTGGTTCCTTAAGTCGAGCTTGATTTATCAAGTCCTCTATCTCCCAAACCACAGCTCCAAAAGTCCAGTGAGAGGGTATAATGGATTCAGCTTCTTTCTCGGTGGTATCGGTTGAATATAGCCGGGAAAGAGCATCCGGCTTCAAATTCTTAGAACCAGGCCTGTAAGAGATGGATAAGTCAAAGTGAAAAAAAAATAATGAACATCGTGATTGGCGAGGCTTAAGTCTCTTAGCCGACTGCAGATAGGCTAGATTTTTGTGATCTGTCCACACAAGAATGGGGTGTTTAGCCCCCTCTAACCAATGTCGCCATTCTTCGAGTGCTACGTTGATAGCCGGAAGTTCTCTGTCTCCCACATCATAATTTTGCTCCGTGCTGGTCAACCTACGGGGAAAAAAGGCACAAGGATGGAGCTTCACATCCGTGGGGGACTGCTGGGAGAGTACAGCTCCCACGCCAGTGTCAGAGGCGTCCACCTCCAAAATGAACTGCTTTGTGGAGTCCGGGTGAACCAAGATAGGTGTCTGTGAAAACCTCTCTTTCAGGGTCTTGAATGCCTCGTCTGCTTCAGGAGTCCAGGCGAATGTTCTGTTAGTTGAGGTCAAGGCGGAGAGAGGAGCAGCGATCAAACTAAAGTCCTTTATGAATCTCCTGTAGAAATTGGCAAAGCCAAGGAAATGCTGCAGCTGTTTGCGGGAGTCTGGAACAGGCCACTCTAGTACTGCCTTGATCTTCTCGGGATCGGAGCGAACCTGTCCACCCTCTAAGATGTAACCCAAAAATGTGACTGAAGATTTGTGAAATTCACATTTTTTGGCTTTTACAAGCAGTTTATTTTCCAACAGTCTTGAAGGACTTGATGGACATGACGTGTGTGTTCTTTTAAGTCTTTTGAATAGATTAAGATGTCATCCAGGTAAACAAACACAAAGACGTTCAAAAAATCCCTCAGGACGTCATTAATGAGGGATTGAAAAACTGCCGGAGCGTTGCTTAGTCCAAAAGGCATGACCAGATATTCAAAGTTGCCCAACGGCGTCTTGAAGGCGGTTTTCCACTCATCCCCCTGGCGGATCCTGACTAAATGATAGGCATTGTGGAGATCGAGTTTGGTAAAAATAGTAGAACCGTGTACTGGTTCAAACGCTGATGAAAGAAGTGGAAGGGGGTATTTTTTTTTAACAGTAATTTGATTTAACCCACGATAATCAATACAGGGGCAGAGAGAACCATCTTTCTTGCCTACAAAGAAAAATCCTGCTCCTAAAGGAGACGATGAAGGGCGGATTAAACCAGCAACCAAAGATTCATTGATGTAGTCCTCCATAACCTTTCTCTCGGGCCCAGAGATATGATAGAGTCTACTGGATGGCAAGAGGGTGCTAGGAAGTAAATCGATGGCGCAGTCGTAGGGTCTGTGGGGAGGTAATGATGAGGCCTTAGTTTTACTAAAAATTAACCTTAAATCGTGGTATTCCGTGGGAACGCAGGAAAGGTCTAAGATCTTACTCTCGGTATGCAGTGATTCAGATGGCAGGGTGGCGACAGCAGACTGGAGAGAAGATGAATGACAGTTAATGGACCAAGATTCTACCCGGCTTTCAACCCAGTTAATATGAGGGTTGTGTTTCTTAGGCCATGGGTAACCAAGAACCAAGGAATTTAGAGCGATAGGAAACACAAAAAAGGAGATTTCCTCCCTGTGATCACCCGAAAGAATTAAAGTGAGTGGTTTAGTTCGAAGGGTAATCTGAGGAAGTCTTTGCCCATCCAAAGAGGAAGCAGACTGAGGTACAGGTAGAGGTTCTACCTCGATCTGAGCCTCCTTGACAAAATCTTGTTCGATTAAATTCTGGTCGCTACCTGAGTCGATGAGAGCGAACAGGTTTTGAAAAGGACGGTTGGAAATTAATGTGGCTGGTAAACAAAGTCTAGGGGTAGAGGGTCGGTCCGTCAGTATCCCCTCTCTTACTGACGGACCTGCCCTTTTGGTCCAACGGGGCGGACAGGACAATCTGCCAGGAAATGCTCTGATGAACCACTGTAGAAACATTGGTTATTCTGATGGCGCTTTAATCTCTCCTCCTGAGACAATTTGGTGCGCCCTATCAGCATGGGTTCTATCTCTGCATTGTGAGAACAGCAAGAGGAACGAATGGTTTCTGGGGCCTGACTCGTGAGACGAGTCCTAACAGTGCTGCGTCTAAATCGGGATCTTTCTCTCTCTCATACGATTATCCAATCTTACTGCTAAATTGATTAACTCATTTAATGTCTTAGGTAGGTCGATTAGAGCTAACTCATCCTTTAACGGGTTGTTTAATGACTGAACAAAGGCGGTCCTAAGAGCACATTCATTCCACCCAGAGGCTGCAGCAAGAATGCAGAAATCAATTGAAAAATCAGCCACTGACTGGTCTTTCTGTTTGATTGAATATAAATTACGTTCCGAAGGGGTCTGATCAATTTCAGATGAAAAAACCTGTCTGAATTCACCCTCAAATTCTGAAAATGAACAACCAAAGACTAAACAACTGGAAAAACGCCCTTCAGCCCATTTAAGAGCCTTTCCGGTTAACAATCCTAAAATGTAGGAAATCTTTGGAGAATCATGGGGAAAAGACTGCGGTGAACGATTAAATACCAAAGTGCATTGGAGTAGGAAACCCTTGCAGTCTCTCTTTTCACCTGAAAATTTTTCTGGAGTAGGAGAACTGACCTCACATGAATACGGTAGCTGTTGCATGATCGGGGGAGATGGAGCACTCTCTATTGTAGGGGCCGTGAAACTACTCACAGTGTGCTGAATTAAAGATGCGAGGTGCTCGATCTGCTGGTTCGTTTGTCTCTGTTGTTCTGCAAAGTCACGAAGGGAAGAATCATGTGATTGAATTAGGTGTTGGTGGTCAGAAAGAGTTCTCCTGAATGCTTCTGCTGGGGCGGATTGGCCAGAGTGTTCTGTCATAGTGGAATTAGCAAATTTGACCCATATGCAGAAAGCAATCCAGGAGACAGAGCTTGACGGTTTAAAAGTTTTATTTTAATGATAAAGCAAGAGCAAAGAACAGGAACCAGGATCATGAACTGTAAAATAAAACAGAGAGGTAAGTGGGGAATTATTCCTAAAGGAAAACGATAAATAATGATTCTGTCTTACTGGGTAAAGGAGACGATCCGCCAGAGGGAGAGGTGGAGAAAAACCCAGAGGATTGTTTACCCGTGGATTCGGTGATGGCGAGTTCAGGTTTGCCAGGAAGTTTGAAAGTCCAGAGTTTACTGTGATTGAAGCTTGTGTGCGTGGGAGGGTGGACAGGGTTCGATGAGGAGGATTCCAGGTATAGTGGAAGCTGCCAGCCGGTGAGATCCACAGGAGCAAACGGAGGTTTGAGTCTTTGTTCATGGGGTAGAAACGACTGCTTCTCAGAAAACAATAATCCAATACGTTCAAAGCTGACGGCGACGTCGGTTCAGGTACACCTGTAACGTAGAACATGCAGGTTTTAGCATAGGCAAAAAACGAGGACAAGGCAAGAGTAATGTGGCTGAAGTAGTACCACTAAGGGCAACGTTCTGGCAATGAGTTGCTGGCAGCCTCCTCCTTAAATCCTCCTCTGGTGGTGATTAGAGTGATGGAGAACACCTGTCGGACACCTCCACATCCAGGCGCCATCTGGAGGCTAAACACAGTAAGCAGCAGCACAAAAAGCAGACATGGCAGAGATCCTGACACTAACATTTAGAAAGCTCCTTCCAACAAACACCCCATGACCATGATGGGTTACTTAATAATAATAATTAATAATAATTTAGACTTTATTGATCTCACAATTGATAAATTATCTTCTGAATTTAACCCATCCCTTAGAAGCAGTAGGCTGCCATTGCACGGCCCCCAGGGAGCATTCAGGGACCCAGAGTGGCAGGCTGTGAGATTCGAACAAGGATACTTGTGGCCTCTCCAGGACCCAAATGCCCTCTCTCTAACCACTAGGCCACCACTCCCCCATTTATTCTTATTTTATTGTGATATAAGGTTCAGTAATGCTGTTAGTGCAGTGGTGTCCAAATGTTTTGTCAGGTGGGCAAAAATCGTCAAGTCAAAAGCACTCGTGGGCAAAAACTAAAAAAATAAAAAAACATACATATAAGTATATTATATTTTAAAACTAAAATCACAAATTCGTTTCATGTGATTTATTTTTTTATTCCTCCAGGGTCCGCAAATGGCCCCCGTAACGCATTTCGGACACCCTTGCTGTAGTGGAACCAGTGAACCACAGTTACTAAAATTGTAAAATATGCTTAACATTCAGTGATTTAATCGTTTTTTTCAAAGTTGTTCCAAAAACATCCTACTGTCAACACAAGCTGTTCAAACATATTTTAGCAGTGGCACAAATATTTCATAGTGTTTTGGCCCAAAAATAATCTGCTAGCTTCATGTGAGTGAAGACATGTCATCAACACTGGTGCACCTGTGGAAGATTCCAGCTGAAATCGCTCCATCAAGCTCTTCAGCACACTGGTTGATTTAATCGAGGGGGAGATGTTCTGAAAGCATTGGTTTGCTTGTGTTACCGTTGGATACCTCCAAGAAAAGCTGCCACCTACATCACTTTGCATCAACACAGCCTTACATTCAATTCAATTCAATTCAGTTTATTTATATAGCGCCAATTCACAACACATGTTGTCTCAAGGCTCTTCACAAAGTCAGGTACATTCATTCCAATTAATCCTAATCATTGAACAGTGCAGTCAGATTCAGTTATTTATTCAAATTGGATAAAAAGTTTTTCTATCTAAGGAAACCCAGCAGATTGCATCCAGTCAGTGATTTGCAGCATTCCCTCCTCCTGGATGAGCATGTAGAGACAGTGGACAGTCACTGGCGTTGACCTTGCAGCAATCCCTCATACTGAGCATGCATGTTGCGACAGTGGAGAGGAAAAACTCCCTTTTAACAGGAAGAAACCTCTAGCAGAACCAGAACCAGGATCAGTGTGAGCGGCCATCTGCCACGACCGACGAGGGGTTAGAGAGAACCGAGCAGAGACACAAAGAAAACAAAGAAGCACTGATATAGGAGTACTTTCTATGGAAAGGAAAAGTCAATGTTAATGGATGTAGCTCCTTTAGTCGTTTCATCTAGAAAGAAAGAGCAGATAAACTCAGAGCCAGTTTTCAAGGTTAGAGTCTGAAATAGAGCACAGAGTTAGTCACAGTAAAAGCTCAGTCAATCGCCATGTCTAGGAGAGAGAAAGGGTTAAACACTAAAAGACAGGGCCATGTGGATCATTGGTAGAGGGTGAGCATTAAGTTGTTGCCAGCAGAAGCTGGGACGATGCCCCTCTCCAGAAAGGTGTCACAGGTAGACACAGAGTCAGGCCAGGTGTAGCTTCTAGGAAGAGAAAAGAGAGAGAACAAAGTTAAAAGCTGAAATAACAGCAAATAATACAAAATTGAAGAGTAGTGTGAGAATGTAGCGAAGAGGGTGAAAGTGGTCATTATCTCCTCCAGCAGCCTAAGCCTATAGCAGCATAACTACACAGAAAGTTTCAGTTCAGATTATTTAGTTAAACTGCGCTTATTTTCAACAATGTCGTCTCAAGGCACCCCACAAAGGGTCCCACTGATGGTCATTGTTATACTAAAAACCACAAGGATTGGGATACCTCTCTCTGTCAGACTGATTATAACCATTGGAAAAGAGAAGGGGTCATACAGGTAGCAGAAATGGATGGTGTGTTTGCACCTCAACCATAACTGAGCCAGTTTAGGCTAAACCTGACTCCCCCTTACTCCATCCAACAGGGAGGGAGCAAGGCTCTCTCCCTCATAAACTAAGCCACTCTAACTATAAGCTTTATCAAAAAGGAAAGTTTTAAGCCTAGCCTTAAAAGTAAACAGGGTGTCTGCCTAACGGACCAAAACCGGGAGCTGGTTCCACAGGAGAGGAGCCTGATAACTAAAGGATCTGCCTCCCATTCTATTTCTAGAGACTCAAGGAGCCACCAGTAAACCTGCAGTCTGAGAACGAAGTGCTCTGTTAGGAACGTATGGAACAATCAGATCTCTGATGTATGATGGAGCTAAATCATTAAGGGCTTTATATGTGAGGAGGAGAATTTTAAATTCTATTCTGGATTTAACAGGGAGCCAATGAAGGGAAGCTAAAATAGGAGAAATATGATCTCTCTTTTTAATTTTCATCAGAACTCTTGCTGCAGCATTTTGAATCAGCTGAAGGCTTTTAACTGCATTTTGTGGACATCCTGATAGTAACGAATTACAATAGTCCAGCCTTGAAGTAACAAATGCATGGACTAGTTTTTCAGCGTCACTCCTGGATAGGATATTTCTAATTTTGGCAATGTTCCGGAGGTGAAAGAAGGAAATCCTAGAAACCTGTTTTATATGGGATTTAAATGACATGTCCTGGTCAAAAATAACACCAAGGTTTTTTACTTTATTACCGGAGGTCAATTTAATGCCATCCAGGTTAAGTGATTGACTAAACAGTTTCTTTTTAAAGACTCTGGTCCAAAGACGACAACTTCTGTCTTGTCTGAATTTAGAAGCAAAATTTTTAAAAAAGCAAAAAATGAAAGTCTCCAATTTTTTATTCTTCAAGACATACTTGTAGTATCTAACTGGTTTGGGGTTTCATCAGGTTTTTATGGATAAGTAAGCTGATTATCATCAGCGTAACAGTGAAAATTTTTTCCCTATGCTGCCTGATAATTTTGACCTATTGGAAGCATATACATATGAAAGAGAATTGGCCCAAGTACTGAAACCCTGGGGGTACTCCCCCAATTAACCCTGGGGGTTTTAAAGATGATTTATCATTTACATGAACAAACTGGAATCTGTCAGACAGATAAGTTTTAAAACCAGCCTAGCGCTATTCCCCTGATCCCTACAGCATATTCCCAGCCTTTTTAAGAAAAAATATTATGGTCGACTGTAAAAATGCAGCACTGAGATCTAACAGAACCAATACAGGACACAGTCCATTATCTGAGGCCATAAGAATATCATTAGTGACTTTCAGCAGAGCTGTTTCAGTGCTATGATGAGCTCTGAAGCCTGACTGAAACTCTTCAAACAGATCATTGCTGTGTAAATGCTCACACATTTGATTAGCCTTTTTTTCTCAAGAATTTTTTTAGATAAGAATGGAAGATTGGATAAGGGTCTGTAATTTAAAAGTCATCTCGATCAAGCAAAGGTTTCTTAAGTAAAGGGTTTTAATTACAGCTACCTTAAAAGCCTGTGGTACATATCCATTTACTAAAGATAGATTAATCATATCTAAAATGGGGCTGGTAATCAGAGGGAAAACACTTCCTTAAATGATTTGGGTTTGGGTTGGGGATCTAACATACAAGTTGAAGGGTTTTTAGTTGAAGCTAATTTTTTTGATAACTCATGAAGCCCCCACAGGATCAAAGCAGCCCAAAACACGATCAGGTTTTTTACTTATTTCCAATGTTGTTTCACTTGCTGAGGATGAAGTATTCATCTTTGGGGGGTAGTCAAAGATTTTTTTTTTAATAGAATCAATTTTATTTAAGAAGGGAACCCCAAAAAGTCATGACTGCTAAGAGCTAAGGGAATGGTTTGGTCGACAGACCCTTAAACTCTGTTTAATTTTACCCCTGTACTAAAAACAAACATAGGATTATTCTTGTTCCTTCTTTTAAGTGAGAAAATTCCGGGTTCAAAGTTTCAAAGTGTCTTTTTTTTACAAAGTAGGTTTTTTTTTCCAAAATTAAGTGGGAACCCCTCTAGTTTTTTGTAGAGGGGCCTTTTTCTCTCCAATTTTCTAACATTTTTGCTTTAAAGTACGTAGAAAAAAAATTAAACCAAGGAGCCTGCCTCCTAGGGAAAAAAATTACCTTATTTTTCAAGGGGGCTTTCCCTTGTCTTTAAACCCCCACGCAATAAAAGAAGTAAATATGAACAAGAAATCAATTTTTTGAAGGGGCAGAAAAAAGAATTTTTGCCCCCCCCCCCCCACTGGGGGTTTTTTTGTGATAATGAGGAGTTAAAAGTTGGGGAAAAATTCCCTTTTAAAAGGTTTTGGGACAGCATTTCTGATAAAGATCTAATATAATGAAATTTTTTTTCCCGGTGTTGGGGGTAAATCGGTCCCAAAATTTAAAAAAAAAGGGTTTTTAAAAATGGTCCCGGGCAGACGGGTTTTTTGAGAAAATATTGTTTTTGTCTGTACCCTCAAAGGGATATGTCCCGCACCCAAGGGGCCAGAGAATGAAGGGCAAAAGTTGGGGGGGGTTTTTTAATGTTTTGAGCAAAGCCGGGTTGAGTCCCAAGATAGCATTAAAGGCTATAAATTTGGCTATCCCCTTTCAGTGTCAAAATGAATGTTAAAAACCCCCCCCTAATAAATTTTTTCCCCCATTTAAAACCCCAAATTTAGATAAAAGGTCTGGAAAAAATGATCTAAAAAAGGGGAGGGAAGGGCCTGGTGGGCAGTACAAAAAAAACAAACAGGGAAATGGTTTTATGCTTTGCCCCTTTGGATAGGGAAAACAAGGGTTAAAAATTCAAAAGAGTTGTACTATTTATTGGTTTTGGGGCTAAATCAATAAAACGGACTGAAAGAGGTTTTCTACTCCTCCCCCCCCCCCCCCCCTCGCCCCGTATTTTGGGGGGAATGTGGGAAAATTTTAAAAAAAATTTGTAGGAGTTTTACTCATTTTTTAGTAACATAATCCTCGGGTGCAGCCAAATTTTCTGTTTGGAAAATAAATCAATTTTGATTGTCCCCAAAAACAGGTCCAATTTAAAAAAACAAAGTCTTTGAAGAGAGAGGTCTTATGTTCAGCAGGCCAATTTTAAAGTTTTATTTTTCTTTTTTTTGTCTGAGTTGTTTTTTATTTTTTTTGAGATTTTTTCCCGATTTTTCCCCCTTTTTTGATTTTTGTTTTAAACTATTAAAATTTTTTTGGCCCTGGGGGCGGGCACTGTCTTAAAAGGGGAATGGGTTTATTATGTTATAAAATCAAACAGGGGGCAGCTAAAATAAAAATTTTCCCCATTTTTTTTATTTTTTGTGGGTTTTCTGGGGCCCTTTAAAACATACATTATATTGCCGTAAATTTTAAATAGCTAGAAAAATTTTTCCTCAACCATGGGGGTAGGAAATTTTCATTTAAAAGGGGTTTAAAGTGAGTTTTTACCTACAAAGGAACAGGGTTTGGGGGGGCCGGGCAGCCGGGGGGGTGAAATTTTAAAATTTTAACCCGGATGGGGGGTTTTTTAATTTATTCTTAACAGGGATATTTTGAGAGGGTTTGGCTACTAGACATTCAGAAAAAAGGGGGGGGTCATGCTTTTTAAATTAGAGAAATGGTTAATTTTTTCTGTTTGGTTGTATATCTCCCTCCCTTTCTCTCTTCATTAAAAACCCGAAAAACATGATAAACACGGGAGGGTTTTAAATGTTTTTACCCAGGGCTATGATCCCCCGGTTATTGCGGGGAAAACCAAAATTTAACGCGGTTGTAAAAATTGAGCTTTGCATGGGCATGCTGGCAGATGACAAGTACGTGCAACTATGTCTTGCCCTTAAGTGAATGAGGAGAAGGGAGAGGCAAGACGGGGGCTTGTGCTTGTGTCATTGAGAATTGATTTGAAGGGACCAGGCATGTGTTTGAGGGGGCTCTGCATAAAGCCGGCCTTGGTTCTCGGTATAAAGTCCAGTGCAGAGATATTAGATATTTCAATGAATAACATAGCTGCACAAGTCTACATGTGTGTTACGAAGTTAGATAGGCTTTATAGATGTTGTCAATTTTTGTTATAATTTCATGTTATAATAAAAGCTAATTCTACAACACAGAAATGCAGTGAAAACTGAATAAGTTAATTCTAATTGTCACTATATATTTTTTAGATCAATCAACTTCATGAAGAGGGCCAGCATTGCCACCCTGCCTAGACCTTTTGTGCCTCCTTTGCCCCCTGCATGTAAAATTTTCTGGATCCGCCACTGTGGAAGAGGAACCTCTATCCCAAGCCTCTGACATGTTTTCTCACTGTATTCCAGTAATCTATGCCATAATCCATCTCTGACCAGTTTCCTTGTCTTTGCTGAGAAGCATCCCTACAGCATGATGCTGCCACCTTGTTTCACTGAGGATGGTGTGTTTTAGGTTGCATTGTCCGAGGTCAGACGTCTCAGAGTTCCTCCGGTCCTTGGTCCCCAGAAGCGATCACACACTCTAACACTGACTCTTAAAGGAACGACTCCCAAACAGTTTCTAACTTTCAGCTCCTTTAATCTAAATTAGCCAGAGGAATGATTTCAGAGATCAGCGCTGAGGCTCCCGTCTCAGACCGTCGACGTCTGTGAAAGGATGAAGAAAGAGCCCCAAAAGAAGGTCACATGTAGTTATATATCTGGCACTCCAATGCAATGGATGTGCCCTCCCTCAGTGATTATCAGTAGACTATGTGTTACCATTGTGGTGTCTATCTGGTGGGTTGTGTAGTAGCGGGTGTCCATCCTTAATCTAAGTGTGCCGTGGCTTTCTAATCAAACCAGTTATACCGGCTGCTCCACTATCAAACCCAGTGCCCCATCCTCAGGTCATTCATGACAACTCTTGTTCCATTTATCCTTGTAATGTGTATCTATGAGCATTCTTATCCTATTCTAACAAAAGGGAAACATTAGAACTTTTGCTTTATATCACTATGGTATAAATGGGAAAAACAGCTATGAGGAATATTAATAAAGGTTATTCCTAACATGCCCCCTGATGAGGTGTCATTTAAAGGCACCTCACTAATTTAGATCAGTTAACCCCCTAGGCACTGGGTAGATCTTGGACCACCAGCAACTGGGTAACCACCCCCCGAAACAATCATTCAACCCTTTATGTGTGCGTTAAACCTATATTTGACCAGGGTATCTCCTTCCAGCTGTCACGTGGTAATATCATCATTATTCATTAAGTCACAGAAATCACTGTAAAGGATCTCGGCTCAGGCGGCGGCCCCCTTTTCACTTATGGGTTATCCTCTGTCAAACCCGTGAGCCTAATCACGGCGCCCTCTTTCTCACACCCTTGATTTGGGTGGCCCAACCCCTTAATCATCGAGGCGGTTGGCACTCCCAATCCCCCCGAGTCCATGGAGCCCATGGTTGTAGTCATGCACCTAAGGATGAGAGCTCGAATACATGGTGAACAACAGCATGCACAAACTGCGATCACCTCAAATATACTCACCAGTAGGTTTCCTCATTTTCCAAACCACGTCTCAAACATGTTCGTGAATTGTTCATCGATTCCTGAGTATGATTTTAATTTAATGGATAGTGATTGCAATTCTTTTAGGGTCTTTTTAGGGTCTTTGTCAGAGATCCATCAGGTGCTGTATTATTTGGGATGAAAGAACAACAAGCCTCTCAAAAACACCACACAACCCTTCTTCTTTTGCTAGGATCATATCCAAAGCTCTTCTATTTTGACAAGAAATAATTTCAACATCCTGTTTACACAGCCTTCAGCTGTCTCTCCTGTTTTGCCGTGGTGTCATTTAAAAGATTAGAATCGGTTCTAACAGGAAGCAGTTTGTATTCTAGCAGACATCAAATTCAGAAACACATTTTCTGAGAGGTTACCCCTGACGAAGTGGGCCAATCGGTGTCAGGGCATTCTGGATGGAGAGGGTAACCAGGGCACATCTTTCCTGTCCAGTCAATCGGTAGTCAACCCAAAGCAATTATTTCACATAAATCAGTTATGTTCAGCAGCAAGTAAAAGTTCAAGGGCTTGTATCAAGTTCATTTACAATCTAAGTTGCAAACATCATCATCTATAAATAAATAACTCAGAAGCACATAGGAAGTTATAATTTCTATTCATGAAGTTATTCGAATTGATTAAACAGTTGAACACTCCTTTAACCCTTCATGCAAATTATTCCACAATTTCCCACATTCACAGAAGTACACATTTGTTTGTTGATTATTCTATTAAGACCAGGACTGAAGACCCAAAATTTCAGCCGGAGACAAAGCACAAAGTTAAAAGATTTATTATGGTCTTGGAAACAGAAACACTGGCAACCACCAATTAGAACCCAGGGACCACTGGAGGCAGAGAAACAAGTTAGTGGCTTGATAAGCTTCTGACAAAGTTGTGAGTCCAAACAGCCACTAACCTTTTCGGGGTCTGTGTGGGACAGCGAACCAGGAAACGGCTCCTCAGCTGGGAGGTGGTCAATCAGAAGCCAGCCCAGAACGTCCGTACGGGAGTGTCCCACTGACCGATGTCGGATTGCCGAAAGACTCAAACTCACCGACCAGTGAGTTGATGCGGGGGCCAGAACCAGAAAAGCCGGGACAGGCCACTTGACAGGGGACTGGGCGAGGACAGGGAGTCTGAGGAGGAAGGAAAGGCAGATAGGCTCAGGCAGATAAAACCAGGGGCTGGGCAGAGACAAAAATCCAGGGACAGAAACAGGGTCGAGATCCAGAGCTAGAGAATTCCAACAAAGGCCAGGCAAGAGGGGGAAATCCAAGAGACAAAAACCGTGGTCAGAAGACGTGATCAGGTGGGAAGAAACACTGGATATCTACTCACTCAAATGGCTTTCAAAAATCTGGCACAGTCTACCTGCCAGAGGCTGAATATAACTGGTGCACAGGTGAGTGGCATGACAATGATTGTGCTGCAGCGCAGCGGCAAACAGGTGGAGCAGATGGAGCTAATTGTTGGCAGGAGGGCAGAGGAGGAAACAGGCAGACGGGCCAGAATCATAACAGTACCCCCCTTTCAAGGTCCAGCTCCCGACAGACCCCGAGGCTGATCGGGATGGAGGTGGTGGAAATCCCAGATGAGGGACTTGTCCAGGATGAATCATCCAGGAATCCAGGACCGCTCCTCGGGACCGTATCCCTCCCAGTCCACCAGATAGTGGAGTCCATGTCCCCGCCGCCTGGACCTGAGAATGTGGTGGACAGTGTAGACAGGATCCCCAGCCAGAAACCGGGCGGGAAGAGAGGTCTGGAGGTGGGCCCGAGACGGTGGCACAGTGTAGGGCTTGACCTGGGATACATGAAATGTATGGTGGACCCTGATAGATCGGGATAGTTGGAGATGAACAGCCACTGGGTTCACAACTTTGGAGATGGGGAAAGGGCCAATAAAACGAGGTGGATCTCCTAGCTTTCTTCCAGACTCGCTGGCACCTCAAGGCAGCGGCCTGGGCCGAGGGAACCTCGGCCTCCCTCTCCTGGACAGTGAACACCGGTGGCTGAAAACCAAACACAACATGGTAGGAGGAAAGACCAGTGGCACTAGACGGGAGGGTATTGATGGCATGTTCCCCCAAGGTAAATTGAAGAAAAGCCGGGACAGGCCACTTGACAGGGGACTGGGCGAGGACAAGGAGTCCGGGCAGAAAGGAAAGGCAGGTAGGCTCAGGCAGATAAAACCAGGGGCTGGGCAGAGACAAAAATCCAGGGACAGAAACAGGCTCAAGATCCAGAGCTAGAGACATCCAACAAGGGCCAGGTAAGAGGGGGAAATCCAAGAGAAAACGTGATCAGGCAGGAAGAAACGCCGGATATCTACTCACTCAAATGGCTTTCAAAAATCTGGCACCGTCTGACCTCCTTTCAAATTTACCGTGACATACTCCTTCAAGCTTTAACCCAACAAATAGAATTTTTATTATTTATTTCTTTATCATGTTCCCTCTGTTGAAGTAACCCGCCCACTCAAAAATTTATGAAACAGGTTCCACATAATTGTATTTTGTTAGTTGAAAGCAAAAAGATGAGTTAATCTTAACTTATGACGTTATGGTTACTGGAATAAATGAATTTTAATCCACAAGCACATTTTTTGATGAGTTAGCTGGAAATTAAAAGTTTTTAAGTCAGAAGATATCCAATTGAACCTATTCGTATGTACTTTCCTCAGGTGCTTTCTGATTTCTCTGAGGGTTTCCTTGGGGGACGGCTCCCCTTCCCTGCAATATGATCTGCTTACCTTAAATTTTGTCCCTTTCCATCCGAGTTCCATTTTTTTTTTTCCTGTTGGTTCTTTGGTTAGAGCCTCCTTTTTTTTATGAGAAAAAACCTCACAGCAGATTGAAATCTTTGAAAATGTTCAGTTGCTCTCTGTGAATCCAGACGGGTGGTACACCCCACTGAAGAAGGGGTGAAAATTTAGGGCATGGTTTCTTCCTGTCATCAGCTCATGGGGGGTAAACCCATGAGCTCAGTGGGTGATGATCTTATGTTTTTAAACATCACCAAGGGCAGCACATCCAGCCCTTTAATTTTTGTATCAACACAACCTTTAGCCGATCATTTTTTGATTGTGTGATTAGCTCTCTCAGCCGACCTGGTGAAAGTGTCAAGCACATCTCTACATCCTTTCACTCTGTTGTCAGTACCCATAAAATCAATAACAGTTTCCTTTAGGGCTTGTTGGGAAAAGGAAATACTCCAATAATGGTTTTCATAAGAATCATATATAATAGTCATCTTCTCACCTTTAACCAAAAATCATATTTATATTGTAACCCAGTTAGTTGCTAATTTATTGTTCGTTAACTAGTAGCCAAGATATGTTCAAACCGTTATTTTCCATTATAATTTTTGAAATTATCACCAGAACAAAGTATTCGCATCATTTACCTTCAAGGTGTCCAGTGTTTTGGACAACCTACTTTGTGTGTTGATAATTTGATTATATCTACCTAAATTAGACCTTTAGGGTCCTTCCCCATAACCTCTACCCCAATAGTAGATAAAAGTAATTTGCATATTCTGTACAAATTTAATCATACCAATATTTAGTTATTCATTCCTGTTAAACATTTGATCACCAATATATCCATTTCCAATTTTCCATCCTATGATTATTATTATTATTATTATTTCTTTTTGTTTTCTCTGAAGTCTAAAGGTTAGTCAGACAAACATTGAAACAGAAATTTAGACAAACACTTAAGACACACAACACATGCCGGCTTCAGCCTGCCCCCTTAAAGAAGTTTGGGCGGCCAAATCTTTTACTATCAAATTATTCAACCAGAACCCTATGGCAGAATGACAGGTTCTATTTGGTTCTGTTGTCATCCCAAAGAGAATTTAGATCCAATTTCACCTCAAGGAAAATCATAAGAAATTTAAGGTTTTCACCCCTTTGAAACTAAAACCCAGAAAATTGTTCCAACTTCGAGCATTTCAACACATATAGGGAACACCGACATTATGGAAAAATAATGAAAAAACAAACCTGGTGCACTCTAAAACGTTCATTAGTTGGTCCGAAAAACACAAACTATGAATCAAAACCAAAACAAATAATGAGCTCACAGAAACTAAAACATACCAGTCGATCCATGAAACCTTTCACTCATGTGGCCCACAATCATTCATCATTCATACCTTGGGCCTTCATTCATTCCTGTCACACTCTTCAACCACACGTTTTTCACCCTCAAACACAATCTTTGGATTCCTATTGTTCCTGAACCCCAGAGATCTCATGTTCTTATTAATAATGTATAAAAGGACACATTTGTCAGGCTGGTCCCAGCCACCTTTTCAGGCCTTCTTCACCTAGGAGAAAAATACATGTTTAGGGTTATCACTCACATCATCAGGTGATATAGTGGGACGACTCTTCATCAACCTTTCCAGAGAAATTATGAGTATTGTGACCGGCAATGCCTGAAAATAAACAATTTGATCTTACAGTCATCCAGTACAACAAATTAACACTAACAAGAAATCACAAACTTGGGCAGTGAAATCAGCATTTTCTTTCTTTCACCATCTTCATTTCATAACACATAATCATATTTGTACATTGTTATTTCCATTATTATTATTTACGAAGAAGACAAAAATAATCGATATTCCAGTCTTGTCCAGTGTACCAGCTTATGAAAGAATAAAAGAAGATAAAAAGCAAATAGATTAGTTATAAACAGAATCATTTTGTTCGGGAAGAAGGAAAGTATAGCCTACCTTTGTAGCACCTGGTGGTCTGAAGCAAACACTATGGATACTTGGCCTCTCATCACCCTTTTGCAGCATCAAGTAGTGAAAGTTGAAAATTTTATTTGTAGTTCTGCCTACCACAATAAACCTATTTATGCATAAATCGGTATGTATAATCAGCCGGGGATTTCATTGTTTTTAATTCCATCAATTAAATCAACTGTATCATTTAATGCAACTACCACTTTTGGTTAAAACCACGTTTTAAATATAGGAAATTAATTTTAATCTTGTCAGAAGGCAATGGTAGATTTATTCTTTTCATATTATAGAGAGTTAGCAGCATTTTTCTCCTACTGCAAGTCTTAAATGAGTGAAAGTTTTTCCAAGTTTAATCACTGCAATTATTTGTTGTAAAGTTTTGGAAAAAACATCTTTTGGAGTCGGATAAAATCTGAGTCTAACTGGTCGAGCTAAAATCCTAAATTTTTATTGTTTGGAAGCCTGTTAAAATTGTTTTTCCCTTCCAGCTCGTAAAAGAGTTTTCACACAACTGGTGCTGCCAGTCCTAGAACACGCTGATGTTATTTATGGCCATGCCACAGAAACTAATCTTACTCCCCTTTGAAATCTTACTCCACTTTGAAATACTCCATATTTAGAAATACTTAATCCAATTTAATTCACTATTTGGCCTGAGAAATACTGATCAGATATCTTTTTGTATTTTACACCAAGAATTAGGAAAAATTAGACGTTTTGCATTTCAGTTTAAAGCTCCATCAGCTTGGAATACTTTGCCTCAGTTACTTAGCTGTATTACTGCTATTCATATTTCTAAGTTTTCTTTACTTACTTTATTGTAAAACATCTTGCTCTTGCTTTCAGTAAGAACAAACGTTCATTTATTCTGGACTTAATCCTCACAGAGATATGCACATGAACTCTGCATCTGTATGTGTTGTCTTATTTTGTATCTTGATGTTAAGTCTATGTGTCATGCAGTTGCAATGCTGGTGGTTGTGAGAGTGTGTGTCTGTGTGTGTGTGTCCTTGAGAATGTTGTGGGTATTTCTGTGCGATTTTTTCATATTTGTTTGATTTGTATTACTGCTGTTTATCTTCCTGTACTGCAAGGACCCTCTCAAAAAATGAGATGGTACATCTCAAGGGGTTACCCTTGAAATAATCAATTGTCAGTGCTGCCAATTATACCTTTTATTTCTTTCTATACATAATATGTGGCGTCCAAGATGTTAATAAGACCTGTCACTACTAGTATGGTGTCATGATAGACAGGGTTAAATAAAGTCAAACTCAGGTCGAAGGTCATTGAATCTTCCCTGCAAATGTTTCTGTTTGGCCATGATAAAGCTGCTCTCTTTTAATCATCTGGTTCCATTACAATTTTTGTGGTATTTATCAGCAAGATTATAACGGCTCTGAACGGTCTCTTTTTATGTGTAGGATTCAAAAAGGGTCAGAGTATTGGGTTCATTAAATTGTGAATGTAAGTATTAAATCTCAACCATAGATACCATTTTCAAAATCTGGTTCAATTACATTTAACTGTACCTGAGTCCTGTGGAAAAAACTCACTCCTCATCCGTTTAGAACGCTTAATAAAATTGATGAACACAAAAATGAAGGGCATGTTATGTCTTATAATCTTAGTTTGTCTTACCCAGTTTTATAAACAAACCGTACAGTTTCAGTCAGCTATAAATTACAATTTGTATTTATTTCAAGTAACTAAAGTTTTTTTCAGTTAACTCAAGTTTTCTCCTTTTTCATCCAGCCCCAGAAATTTCTGTGAAGGTGCATTTCATCTTGTGTTGAATTTGAGTCTATGTAATTTGATCATTCTGAACCTGACTGGAAAAAGTCCAAACATCTGTTAAAATCATGTTTTGAGAGGAGAGATTGTCCCTTTCTGGTACTTTTGTTTTATGATGAAGAACTGACCTAATATTATTATGGTACTGTTGAGGATCAGACCTGCTCTTGTAGTCTCTAATTATTATTGTGGCAACCCTTAGTTGGCATATAGATAATACTTTATTTAATAAATAACACTGAGCATCAGACAGTTTAAAATGTTTTTACCCATCAAGCAGGCGGTCCATGGCCTGATCAGTTTAACTCTTGTTTGAACTGTTTCCCCAGACCTAAAAACTCAAAATTCCAATTAGTTTCATATCAGAAAACAATTTAAATTAAATGTATCTTGCCACATATACCCTAATTTATACATAACATGAAACAGTCATTCATTTCACAAAAACAGACAGACAAAATGGACAAACACTGGCCACATAAAAGTTTGATTACCCTTTAAATACTGAATTTTAGAGTGGAACCACTTTGTGTCACTTAATGGTTAAAAATAATTTCTTACCCTTTTCTGGTGACTCAACAATTATTTCGGGACCCAAACAAGCTTCATTAAACTGTTGTTTTAACTTGTAAAAGCATCTTTGTGGTTGAAACTTGCTATGTTTCTCCTCCCTGTCTCCAAGCCTGCTCCTAGAGAACAAGCAGGGAGCTAATTTTCTAGTGATGTCTCAGTCATTCTCTCACTTCACACACTTTCACACACTCTGGCCAACCAGGCGGTACAGCACCGTTTCCTGATCCAAATGAGAGCTTATTTTGTTATCTCTCAGGCACCAAAGCTTATTCACAGTAGAGTTTATACAGTGAGCTAGGGTCTGTTAGCTTAGCATGTAATGAAACTGAAACACCTGGTTTTAGACCACAATAATTTATTAGTATGGTGTAGGGCCTCCTTTTGCGGCCAATACAGCGTCAATTCGTCTTGGGAATGACATATACAAGTCCTGCACAGTGGTCAGAGGGATTTTAAGCCATTCTTCTTGCAGGATAGTGGCCAGGTCACTACGTGATACTGGTGGAGGAAAATATTTCCTGACTCGCTCTTCCAAAACACCCCAAAGTGGCTCAATGATATTTAGATCTGGTGACTGTGCAGGCCATGGGAGATGTTCAACCACACTTTCATGTTCATCAACCAATCTTTCTCCAGTCTTGCTGTGTGTATTGGTGCATTGTCATCCTGATACACGGCACCGCCTTCAGGATACAATGTTTGAACCATTGGATGCACATGGTCCTCAAGAATGGTTCGGTAGTCCTTGGCAGTGACGCGCCATCTAGCACAAGTATTGGGCCAAGGGAATGCCATGATATGGCAGCCCAGACCATCACTGATCCACCCCCATGCTTCACTCTGGCCATGCAACAGTCTGGGTGGTACGCTTCGTTGGGGTTTCTCCACACCGTAATTCTCTCGGATGTGGGGAAAACAGTAAAGGTGGACTCATCAGAGAACAATACATGTTTCACATTGTCCAAAGCCCAAGATTTGCGTCCCTTGAACCATTGAAACCGACGTTTGGCATTGGCATGAGTGACCAAAGGTTTGGCTATAGCAGCCTGGCCATGTATATTGACCCTGTGGAGCTCCCGACGGACAGTTCTGGTGGAAACAGGAGAGTTGAGGTGCACATTTAATTCTGCCGTGATTTGGGCAGCCGTGGTTTTATGTTTTTTGGATACAATCCGGGTTAGCACTCGAACATCCCTTTCAGACAGCTTCCTCTTGCGCCCACAGTTAATCCTGTTGGATGTGGTTCGTCCTTCTTGGTGGTATGCTGACATTACCCTGGATACCGTGGCTCTTGATACATCACAAAGACTTGCTGTCTTGGTCACAGATGCGCCAACAAGACGTGCACCAACAATTTGTTCTCTTTTGAACTCTGGTATGTCACCCATAATGTTGTGTGCATTTCAATATTTTGAGCAAAACTATGCTCTTACCCTGCTAATTGAACCTTCACACTCTGCTCTTACTGGTGCAATGTGCAATCAATGAAGACTGGCTACCAGGCTGGTCCAGTTTAGCCATGAAACCTCCCACACTAAAATGAAAGGTGTTTCAGTTTCATTGTCCAACCCCTGTATATATTTTGTTTTTCACAGCTGATTACTCACAAGAAAGACTTCCCCTTAGCAGTATCTTTCGGACTTCTTTAACGAAGTGCAGGACTCAACAAACCTTACCCGAGTTTGCGCATCTATCTCTGCGTGTTTACTTTCAAAGAAGTAGGCACCTTTGAGATCTTTTAAGAAGATCAGGGAGGACCCTACAAACCCTTAAACGGAGTATTTGCGTGCCTCATTCAGGGAGGTAGGTTTTATATTGCGTGTGAGGGAAAACTATCTTCCCTTGCAAGGAACTTCAAACCTTCTCCCCTTTGGCTTCTTTTAGAGGATTGTACCTTTCCTCCCGAACTGTCACCGTTAAAGTCGCACCGCTTATCAACACGTCTTATCACTTCTTAACGCATTCACAACAATTATTCTGAACCATTTCTCTGCGTTGTTAGGAATAACCTTTATTAATATGACTCATAGCTGTTTTCCCATTTATACCATAGTGATATAAAGTATAAGTTTTAATGTTTCCCTTTTGTTAGAATAGGATAAGAATGCTCATCGACACGCAGTACAAGGATAAATGGCCCAAGGTTTGTCATGAATGACCTGAGGATGGGGCACTGGGTTTGATAGTGGAGCAGCCGGTATAACTGGTTTGATTAAACAGCCACAGCACACTTAGATTAAGGATGGACACCCGCTACTACACAACCTACCAGATAGACACCACAATGGTGACACATAGTCTACTGATAATCACTGAGGGAGAGCACATCCATTGCATTGGAGTCCCAGATATATAACTACATGTGACCTTCTATCGGGGCTCATCGTCATCCTTTGACAGACGGCGACGGTCCGAGACAGGAGCCTCAGCGCTGATCTCTGTAATCATTCCTCTGCCTTAAATTAGATTAAAAGGAGCTAAAAGTTAGAAACTGTTTGAGAGTCATTCATTTAAAGTCTTTAGATAGAGTGTGTGATTGCTTCTGGGGACCAAGGACCGGAGGAGCTCCGAGGCGTCTGACCACCAACAGGCTCGGACAGCCTCCAAGAGTCACAAAAACAGCTCACTCAGGCTAAACAACACAGCCAGAGCGTTTTTACGGGAAAAACATTTTTAATAGGAATTGTGGTAGAAGAAAGTTTACTAATTTAAAAATGATGAAGAGACTGGTTTCCTCTGAAGAGCCGACGCGGGGGACCTTTTATTCAGAAAACATCTCTGAATACATCTTCATTCAAAATCCCAAAGAATCCCAATCCTCAGTTCCTACAGGGCGTTTTTTTATACAGATACTCAACATCGGTGTGTATTGGGGTCCTCTTGACCAATTGAAATCATCATACTCATTTACGTAAAACTTCTTGGCACCTACAACATTGCTTCTCGGTTGGAGTTCCGGGAATCCAACTTCAGCCCAACATCTGGAAAAAATCAGATTGGCCTACGTGACAGTTTACAACAACATTCTCATTACTTATCTGGATGCAAAACTTCTAATGTCACATTGACCTGGCAGAGTCAGGGTATCACAACATTTCCTGGCTGAACTGCAATAACAAGCCCATTAGTCTTTCCTCTCGCCAAGAACTTTTCCCTAATGTAATCTGTTTCCAGACAGCTTGCATTTTTACTCAGAGTGAACAATTCTTCACAGAATTCATCTTATAATGGTAAAAACAATAATAACACTTTATAATCTAATCAACAAAGCTTTATGTTTCCACAGAATCTCCATATCCTTTTGGTTTGCGGCTGCTGCTGTGATCTTTTGTCCTTTTGTGTTGCATTCCTATCCAGAAGTGGTATTTTGCTTCCGGGGCACCAATTTGTCTGAGCTACCGCACCCTGTTGCCGGTCAGACGCCTCGGAGTTCCTCCGGTCCTTGGTCCCCAGAAGCGATCACACACACTATCTAACAATGACTCTTAAATGAAAGACTCTAAAACAGTTTCTAACTTTCAGCTCCTTTAATCTAAATTAGGCAGAGGAATGAATACAGAGATCAGCGCTGAGGCTCCCATGTCGGACCGTCAACGTCTGTGAAAGGATGACGATGAGCCCCGATAGAAGGTCACATGTAGTTATATATCTGGGACTCCAATGCAATGGATGTGCTCTCCCTCAGTGATTATCAGTAGACTATGTGTCACCATTGTGGTGTCTATCTGGTAGGTTGTGTAGTAGCGGGTGTCCATCCTTAATCTAAGTGTGCTGTGGCTTTCTAATCAAACCAGTTATACCGGCTGCTCCACTATCAAACCCAGTGCCCCATCCTCAGGTCTTTCATGACAAACCTTAGGCAATTTATTCTTGTAATGTGTGTCGATGAGCAATCTAATCCTATTCTAACAAAAGGGAAACATTAGAATCTATGCTTTATATCACTATTGTATAAATGGGAAAAACAGCTATAAGTCTTCTTAATAAAAGTTATTCCCAACAGTGCTAGATTACTGTCACACATAGGGTTTGGAAGTAGGCCTTAAAGTTCAGTTTTGATCTCAGCTAATGAGAGGTCCTTCTTCCACATGTTTGCTGTGTTCCCTACATGGCTTAAACAAGTCTTCCTCCAAGTTGTGCCAGCCTCTTACATTTTTAGGACTTTCTTTCAATACTGGTTTTCTTTGCCCCACTCGCTTCTGGAGGCCAGATTTGTAAAGCGCTACACTATTGGATTCTCTCTTTTTTTAACCTGCATTTCTTCTTTTGTAACTTCTCATTATCTACTCGCCAAGTTGTCTCACACGAATGTTAAATCTGCGGCTAATATTTGCATGAGTAACTGTAACTGAAAGGCGGAGACATCCCGGAAAACCACAGTGGATCTCTTCCATACCAGTCAGCCGGCGTACGACCAGGCTAGAACTAATTTGCAGCGAATGACATCACCTCTTAAATTGAGCAATTTTCAGCACCTTAAATGAGTGACGACCTTTCAGATGAGCAAGTTTATTATACCAACACGTTTTGACAACATTTTTATAAAACAACAACACATAAACTGGTAGAAAGCATCGCTGATATGTCTATGTCCACCAGAAAACCCGGCATGCCGCTTGCTTTGTGTAAATGGTGCTGAGCTAAAGAGACAAAATGCGTAAAGAAAACACTAGCCTTTCATTTGTTGTACGTATTTGACAGACAATTATTTTGACCAATCAGGTAGAAGTATGTGCCCGCTGGATCTATCTGTAGATCTGTAAGCTAGAAGAAGCGCAGCAGCTCCTCTGATTTAATATAAGAGGTCTGTCATCATGGCGTTAGATCGTGGTACAACCCGCAGCCGAGCAACATTATTACGACACTGCCTTTTCCTTACGGGAAGTGGGCGGTTCTAAACAAGAACCACTGGAAGGGACGTGACTTACTCGGTCGCCACTATTAGGCAACGTCTTTCGGAAAGTGTAAAATTTTGAAGCGCCTAAACATGCTAATTGTTTAGCAGCCGTGGTAAGTTGTTTTTCTTTCTGCCTAAACGTAGAAACAATCTAGTTAACAGGCGTGACAGAGTTAGCTTGCTATGCTAAGCATGTGCCGAGGAGCTCTCACGATCTTATACGATGCTATAAAAACGGTCATGAACGTTTTGTCTGCATTCCTGTAACACACTTTAGGTAGTATTAGCTATCTGTGATGTGATCTATCAGGTTGTTGTCTTTTCCTGATGTACTGTCTCTCATGTCAGTCTCCTGCACTTGATCAGCACGATGTCTTCGGCGGTGTTGCAGTTGTTTGGATTGGCTTTCCTCACCTCTGTGCTCCTCGCTGAACACGGTCAGTTTCGTTCCTCCAGTACCCCTCTGCTGTCTGCACCCCCCGCTTTTCCAGGGAGTATTATCTTCCAGGAAGAGGACACAGATCTATCTAACAGTGCTGCGAGTTATTCCTGCAGAAATAGAATTATAGATATGCTGAATCATCTTAGCTCTGAGGTCAAACTTCCAGTTGCATACATGGAATGAAGCCTTTCCTGACTGCTTTGCTTGCTAGCTTGAAGGACGTGTGTTTTTCTGTCCTTCATTCCTTCTTAAGGGTTCCTTTGAATTTCAGGGAGAACTGTCATTAAAGCCAAGGGAACCCACACTAAGACGAGGGACAAAAATGTTGACATTCTAGGGAGTATTTGCTATCTAGTGTTTATAAAACCACAAACATTTCTCATCAGTTTGATTCCTAATAGTGCAGGGTTTTAATAGGCCACTGTTTCCAGAGAACTGAGCTCTTTTTTGGTCCAGTAGTTACAAAGATCACAGAGTCTGCAGTAACTCACTGGTTAGGAATACTTTTACGGAGTGTGCTTTTATCGCTGTTGGTGTAGGAGGGTTACACCTCATACATACATACATATATACATGAGTACAGTAATGCCTGATTCTAAATTATTTTGTTTTCAGTTTCTACTAATTTTAGACTCAGTTTAAGGCAAGTGTTTGGGGAAATAGCAGAAGTGGGCTTACAAATGATGTGGACAGCATTTTTTATATATAAATATAGCGAAACCATGTTATTGCAACACATTACGTACTACGTTGTGATTAACCCACATTTTCCTGACTCTTGAATTTTTTTTCCCAATACTCTTTGAGCTTCAAAGACTAAAAATAGAAGTAATGTGTGGTCACTGATTAAATACAGGCCTCAAACAGTACTGACATGCCAAATTTGTATTCATGTTTCTTGAAATATAATATCCTACCAAATATCCAAGCAGTCCTTTGCAATTATAATAATGAACACATTCATGTCGAGATAAAAAATGCAATTTGATATATTGTGCAGCTCTAATACCAATACATCGAGTTTAGAAAGGCATTGCTTTTATTGTTCTCATATATAATATGAATATTCTCGTCATTATAAATTTTATCATAGTAATGTTTTTGTAAATCTTTTTGTCTTTTATTTTTAAACTGAAATAAAACTAACATCAAACCAACTGCACAGTCTGGCTGGTTACCATCAAGGTATTCCAAGGTTTAAACAGTTAGTTTCAATACCTCTACAGTTTCCAGTGTATATGAGATGCCTGAACATATGGCAGATTGAGGGACGTTTTCTCCAGCTGTATGGAGCATAGAGTAGTGCAGCTCCCCTCCTTCTCCACCTGCAGCTGTGCACTGTGGGCCAGCTGGCTGAAAGTAGTCTGCTGCACTTTTTCTTCTAATACACCAGAATTAGTTTCTCTTGGGTTTCCTCTTTGCTCTGCGCTCTCCGAATTTATTTAGAAAATAAATTAACTAGAAAACATTAACTTGACTCTTGGAGGAAGGGGGTCGGTCCCACTCCTCCAATAAACTACCAGGGGAACACTGACGTTTCTCCATGTTCTCCCCTCTTTGCTCCTCATGTGGGTCTTCACATCGCAGCCGTACGTCAACATGGGTGTGTTCCTCCGCCATAACTTGGAAACAATATAGTTCCTCTCCTGCTGTGGTAAATCGGTAACATGTGAACACAGATGTTTGATAATTTACTACATCCTATGATTTTCTTAAGGGGCTTGGCGGTCTTAATGGTGGGGGCAGTGCCCCATTGGAAAATGGTATAGAACACTGCACTAACATCAGATCGTAGGCAACTTTGGATCCATGGATTCTTCAAAGTAGAAAGAGTATTACTCTCTAGTGAGTTTCAAAGACATTCAGGTGGTAGGTCCACATTGTGTATTATTTATCTGATGTAATGTTTAAATGAAATTGGTGGGTTTTCATTAGCTGTAAACTAGAATCAGCAAAATGAACAGAAATAAAAGCTTGATTTATCTCACTTAAACTTTGGCTAAGCTATCAGCTTGAGCTATCAGCCTCAATGAATGTTACATTAAGAGGCAGAACTTGACAAAAGCCGAGAGTGGAGAGCAGCTTGCTGTGTTTCTGATAGTTCTTGCCAACAGACAGCTGTTCAATCCAAAAGTTTGGACACACCTTCTCATTCAAAGAGTTGTCCTTATTTTCATGACTATAAATATTGTAGCTTCACACTGAAGGCATCAAAACTATGAATGAACATGTGGAATTATATACTGAACAAAAAAGTGTGAAACAACTGAAAACATGTCTTATATTCTAGGTTCTTCAAAGTAGCCACCTTTTGCTTTGATTACTGCTACGCACACTCTTGGCATTCTGTTGATGAGCTTCAAGAGGTAGTCACCTGAAATGGTTTTCAGTTCACAGGTGTGCCCTGTCAGGTTTAATAAGTGGGATTTCAAGCCTTATAAATGGGGTTGGGACCATTAGTTGTGTTGTGCAGGAGGTGGATACAGTACACAGCTAATAGTCCTACTGAATAGACTGTTAGAATGTGTATTATGGCAAGAAAAAAGCAGCTAAGTAAAGAAAAACGAGTGGCCATCATTACTTTAAGAAATGAAGGTCAGTCAGTCCGAACAATTGGGAAAACTTTGAAAGTGTCCCCAAGTGCAGTCGCAAAAACCATCAAGCGCTACAAAGAAACTGGCTCACATGAGGACTGCCCCAGGAAAGGAAGACCAAGAGTCACCTCTGCTGCGGACGATAAGTTCATCCGAGTCACCAGCTTCAGAAATCGCAGGTTAACAGCAGCTCAGATTAGGGAACAGGTTAATGCCACACAGAGTTCTAGCAGCAGACACATCTCTAGAACAACTGTTAAGAGGAGACTGTGTGAATCAGGCCTTCATGGTAAAATAGCTGCTAGGAAACCACTGCTGAGGACAGGCAATAAGCAGAAGAGACTTGTTTGGGCTAAAGAACACAATGAATGGACATTAGACCAGTGGAAATCTGTGCTTTGGTCTGATGAGTCCAAGTTTGAGATCTTTGGTTCCAACCACCGTGTCTTTGTGCGGCACAGAAGAGGCGAACGGATGGACTCTACATGCCTGGTTCCCACCGTGAAGCATGGAGGAGGAGGTGTGATGGTGTGGGGGTGCTTTGCTGGAGACACTGTTGGGGATTTATTCAAAATTGAAGGCATACTGAACCAGCATGGCTACCACAGCATCTTGCAGCGGCATGCTATTCCATCCGGTTTGCGTTTAGTTGGACCATCATTTATTTTTCAACAGGACAATGACCCCAAACACACCTCCAGGCTGTGTAAGGGCTATTTGACCAAGAAGGAGAGTGATGGGGTGCTGCGCCAGATGACCTGGCCTCCACAGTCACCGGACCTGAACCCAATCGAGATGGTTTGGGGTGAGCTGGACCGCAGAGTGAAGGCAAAAGGGCCAACAAGTGCTAAGCATCTCTGGGAACTCCTTCAAGACTGTCGGAAAACCATTTCAGGTGACTACCTGAAATGGTTTTCCGACAGTCTTGAAGGAGTGTCGGAAAACCATTTCAGGTGACTACCTCTTGAAGCTCATCAACAGAATGCCAAGAGTGTGTGAAGCAGTAATCAAAGCAAAAGGTGGCTACTTTGAAGAACCTAGAATATAAGACATATTTTCAGTTGTTTCACACTTTTTTGTTCAGTATATAATTCCACATGTTCATTCATAGTTTTGATGCCTTCAGTGTGAAGCTACAATATTTATAGTCATGAAAATAAATATAAAATGAGGTTGAATGCTCATTAAGACCTTAAGTAAATGTAACAAAAAGTAAGGAAAACTAAATTTTTCCATAATGAAAAGTACAAGAAGCTGGAATGTTCAGATGGTTTCAGGTCGACTTGAGGGGACCTCCATTTGGCCTAAACATGGAGCAAATAATGAAGCAGCTGTAACTGATTCCTATTTCAGATTGTTTGCACTTTAGTTATAGTTTATAGTTTTCCATGGTGGACAGAATCTTACAGTTCAGAAATGACCCTGGATGCTGTAATTTGTTGATCATTGTATATAATGAGTGACTGAATAGGTCTTTCTCTCTCTACAGGCTATGGCAACCATCTGGTGATTGCTCCACAGAGTCCAGTGGTCGAGATCGGTACTAACTTCACGGCTACGTGCGTGATCATTAACACAGCTGAGGTCACTGCAGACGATCTCTACTGGAACCTATCAACGTCATCTGTTGTACCCGAACAATACTACACAAAGATCAATGCATCAGCCCTTGCTGTGACCTTCCCGATCACCACGGAAGAATCAGAGTGGTTATTTTGCCACTGCAAGAAGCGTTCCTCCTATGTGGTACTAAATAAAAGCATATTTACTCACGGGATCTGGCTCAGAAAAGGCTGTAAGTTCAGTCAGCTCAATATGAAACATGTCTCATTCTTTTAATCCTACATGTAATGATTCGTGCTTTCTGCCATCATTTTTGCTGCTAATTTTTGATTATCAGCTAATTTGTGTGTAGCTGTGAGGCTCCTAATAGTTTGCTGTATTTCTAGTAGGGCTGCTTAATATGTGGAATATTTCTCTTTTTCATGGTATCACTGTAAGCTATTTTCTCCCATTACCTGGACAGACTGCTGATTATCTGGAGTCTATGTTTGCTTTGTAACCCGAACCACAAAGGGAATAAAACCTTTTTATTACTTGTTTATTTATCATAAGTCATGTCATTATCACAACCTTTATTTAATATGCTCTAAAATTTGTAATGTGCAGCCATGTTCTAGTTTAGTTTTTCTGTAACTAAGCAACAGTTCTGATTATTAATGAGGTCAATGCTTTATTTAATGTAAGTTTCCTGTAAACAATTGGTCGAGTGTTTTTACTAAGATGTCTCTTTATGTGTGCAAACAACAGATCGTCCAGTGAGAGCAGAGAACCTGTCCTGTGTAGCAGAGCAGGAGAAAGAGAAGATCTCCCCGTTTTTAAGCTGTAGGTGGGAAGCACTTGGTCCTCAAACCAAAGATGTCCAAACAAATTACAAATTGATGGTGGAAGTAGTTCTGTGAGTACTTCAGTGTTACTGCATGTCACTATTTTTAATTTTATTTTTAGTTATGTAAAAGTAAATGATCTGTTAGTATCCGTGTTTAGGTTATTAATGCCAGTCAGTTTTTACTTACTCTGAACACATTCTGCATGTTTTCACCGGTGTCTTCCCACAGAGACGAACTGAACCCCAAACCATTCAGACTCTCTGGCTTAGTTCTTTCAGTATGTAAAAACAGTCATGGTGAAATGTTTGGGCAGTGAGTCACTCAATGGTTCTGCTTTGTGACTTGAACATTTTTACATTTCTCTTTCTACGTGTTTCTGTTCCATGCTGAAGAGCAATTGAAACATAATTAGTTTCACAGGATTTCGTAAGTTTTATTCTTGTCTTCTAAGTGCTTGGATTTGATCAGTCTGTTGGCTTCTGTTTCTCCACCTGCTTTTTGAGAACTGACCCCATGTTCTCAGTTGAGTTAAAATATGAGGATTTTCCTGAATACATTTATCACTTTTTGCTTTGTGACACAGTGCTCTACCACACTGGAAAGTCATGGCTTAGGTTTTTCTAGATTGTTGGAAGAAGCTGCTTTTGGAGGATGTTTTGATCCCAGTCTTTATTCATGACGGTGCACTGGGGAAGAAGTTCACTTCTGTGGATGAAAAGTAACTTGACACATTGGTTGGATCAGGATGGTTCAGTAGTAGCTCTTACCTCTTCCTTTCCAGACAAATACATTTCCAGATTTCCAAATCAAAAGAAGGACTGATCAGACAAAAATAACCTTGTTTTCCTTGCACTGAAGCAGCGTCTTTGCTGTCCTTCTTGTCACAAGGTTGGTGCTTAGCACAATGATGACGATTTCCTTCACATTATAGAAACCAGTCTGTTAACTGGATAGAGTGATTCTGATTCCAGCTGGACTCTTCCACAGCGTCCCCCGTATTGAAATGAAATGTCCTGATCATTGTGTGTCAAGGTAGGACTATCTTAACAATTAGACAGTGAGGCCTCAGAGTTTGTAAAAACACAAAGCTTTGGGACGTCACAGTGCAAACTGCACATTCACTTCACAGACAGTGCTATCTGACATAAACAGAAGATAAATCTCAGTGCTATGCAGCTTTCTCACAGTTGTCTGGGCTGTTAGGCTCATGTAATGACTGCTAGGGCTTAGAGGTGATAAGCCGCATTCTGCAGAAATTGGTGCCCTGAACTGAACAGTGTCCTGCAGTGGTGGGAGAGCAGACACACACATTCAATAGCTTGAAATTTTCTGGTATGATTGTGGTTCATGCACCGTATGTGAAAAGTTATTAGATTGCATGTCTTTGTTTAATCGTACAATGAGAGAGTTCAAGGACTAAACCTGTCATGCTGTGCAACTTATTTCATCTTCTTTATTCTATAAAACTCTTTTTGTCTCCAGTGGGAAAACCTATAATGTAACAACAACTCACAACACGGCCCGTGTGTCTCTGGGTACCTTCCCCAATCATATGGCACTGGACGTTTGGGTGCTAGCATATAATTTACTGGGAACAATAGAATCTGAGCATCTGAGACAGGAAGCCAATGACTTTGGTAAGTAAATGTCTGGACATCCTGTTCAGGTTTTTCCGTTCTGTCCTAAACAGACTCTTGTGTACTTCTACAGCCTCAGTTCCTGACTGTTTGTTTTATCTGTTTCAGTGAAAACATATCCTCCATCCGGAGTGAAAGTCATTGCCGAGCAGGGTTTTCCCACTTCACTTCTCGTAAGCTGGGCTCATCCTATTGATAAATCACAACTAAAATTGACTTATCAAATCCGGTTCTGCCCACATGGATCCCATACCTGGAGCTATGTAAGTGTAAGGGATCCACACTCATTCTATTTGAAACACTGGTTACTCTGATCATCTGGGGTAAAAGGAAGGAGCTGTCCTTCCAAAGATTCCTGGAGCCTGTCAGCTTATTTCTATTAAAACACAGTTAATCTTTCACGTAGCAAATTTCAGCTATTTTTCCACCAGCTTGCTGATTCTTTAAGTAAATATTTTGAAAATGCATAAACCAGTTCTTCTCTCCTGTATTTTCAAAGATAGCAGCAGACATTTCATTGATATCATGGATATTGAGGATTTTCTGGTTTTACACTCTCATGGCTGCGGTATTTGTTTTACAGGTACCTCATGCAAATACATACAACGACATAACTTCCTTCAGACTGCAGAATCTTCAACCAGACAAAGATTATGTCATTCAGGTGCACTGCAAAAGGTTTAGGGGGAACCCTGGCTACTGGAGCAACTGGAGTACCAATGTTACTGAAAAAACACCAGAGGATCGTGAGTGTTATGGTTTCATCTCTAGACTGATGATACAGATGTGGAGTTAGATTTGTGCCAATAACATCAAGCAGAGCCTTGTCTGTGCCTGACGTTTTGTTAGCAACATATCCACCATCATCTCAGGCTGAAAGGTCCTTTCTATGGGCAGGAGCTTGTGCCATCAGAAACTGGATTTGGATTGCTCACACTGAATCTGTATTTGAGTAATAGGGAATGAAATGCATTGGTTTGAAAATTAATTTCCCTAAACTGAAACTGAATTAATTTGCTTTTAAATGTATTGTATTGACAATTCTGTTTGACTACTTTCAATTTTAATTCCAAAATTCAGTTTTTTGTGTCACACATCCAAGTTCTTGAGAAAAGCCACAGTGTAACAAACACAGATTCACTGATTTACATCAGGTTGAACTTCCTTTACGGTATTTTGAGCTGGAGCAGTGGTGCGTACCTGTGTTTGGCCCAACACATTTTCAGCACTATGACGTATAAGAACAAGGCATCATAATGAGCTACCAGTTGGATCAAAGTATACATTATTATTATTAGTTGTACATTATCAATTACACTAAAATAATGGCAAAAACAAGGAACAAAGTACTTCTACTGATAAGGGTCTGAAATAATGAAAACAAATACTCTAGCAGCTACTTTTATTCAGCCGTGTGCCTCTCTGCAAACTGGAATTAAAAATCACTTTCTGAATTGACCTGAGGAGAAAAAGGGAAGTTAAAGATCTCACATCTGATGGTAGGCGAATGCTATGAGTATTTACAATGTGGCAGCATTCTGTATGCTGCTGAAAGAGGCTGCTGTCATCAGAAAACTCATGGAGGGCTGTACTTTGTCAAGAACAATGAATTTGTTGGTAGTACATGCAAATGTTACATGTAAAGGTAACATCCACATGCATGATGGTGCCCAGGATTTCTGTGCAGATCATTGGCCACAGCACCACACTGCCCCCGCTGGCTTGTTGGTGTTATATGGTCCAGTTCACCACCTAACATCACTTTTCTGACAGGTTTGTAGTTCCTCAGGCACTATACCAAAGGCAGCAAACCGCCACGCAGTGTTCAGATCCTTTTCTATCCAAACTAGCTTTACTGTTTTAACACGTTAAACGACAGTAACTCTTTGTTTACATGTAAACACTGCTGCCAAAGATCACCTTTGAGGACGTTGCATGACCTAGCCCAACCGTCAAAGAGAAAAATAAAAATTTTTGCTCCTGCTGGTGTATTTTTCCTATTCATTAAAGTTACTAGATTTGGCTACAATGAAATCTTCTGCCCATGCCTGTATGTTTTACCATATATGGTACCTTTTGAGTAAAGCAGCAGAAAAGTTGTCAGCCTTAATGATCCTATAAACCTGCACATTTCCCCCTCACTGTGCAACATGTGAGTCATGGTGTGATGGATTTATGTTTCCCTTCTTTTTTTCTTCTACTGACTCAGGACCTACAAGTAAGCCAGATTTGTGGCAGATCTCTGGGAGTGGGAAGAGTAAAGAAGTGCAGCTCATTTGTAAGGTAATTTCACATTATGTTGTGAACAAAACTATTTACCCCAAAAATCTGAATCTGAAAATGGTATATATTCAAAAAGGTGTCTGAAACATTTATCAGATTTTAAGTCTCCAGTGAGATGATCTTAAAAAGTCCACATGAAATGGCACTTTAAAAATGAAGCCAAGCTTGTTGGCAGCAGAACAATGGTAAAGACAAATTAATCACTTTCCTGAATTGAATGAATCGGCCATGTTGGCTGTAATCAACAACTCAATCTATGCAGAAAAGATTCTCCCACTGATAGAAGGTAGGAATTATCTTATTCCATCCATTCCTGAAACTGAAAATGTGTGTGTGTGACTTTGACTTTTCAGGATCCCGAATTTTCCAATGGAGGGATAACAGCATTCGGCATAAAAATTCAGTACCACAAAAATGGAAGTTTGGAGCAGGAGATTATCCCAGTTAACGAGTCCAGAGCAGACCGAAGCTCCAATCAGAGGAGGGTCACTTTGCTTAAAAGGATTTCCCTCGCTGACAAACCGTTTGTAAGAGTGTGTGTCACTGCCAACAACTCTGTGGGGACATCTCCAGAAGCTTGTTTGGGCATCCCTGCAAAACCATCTGGTAGGTGTCTCATGTCACTGAGGTGTGCAATGGAAAATAACAGCTACTGTATGTATACGTTTTAGCCAAGATAATCAATGAAAGATTAATATTAGATCAGCTTGTCCACACCTGGAGAATCAGCCTGACCAGAATAAACCAGGATACTTATAAGAATAGTTAAAGCACAAGACATGGAAGCAAACACAAGAAGTGTCTTTATTAGCATGTAGACTTATAATGGGGTTAAAGGAGCACCACAGGAAACAATGTGCAGCTGTGCTGCTGCTATTATGAATGCTTAATACCTTAAAGCTCAACCACAAGAACATGTATACAGTGAGGAAAATAAGTATTTGAACACCTGCCAATCCGCAAAAATTCTGGCCCTCAAAGACCTGTTTGTCCACCTCTAAAAGGTCCACCTCCACTCCACTTATTCTTCTAAATTAGAAACACCTGTTTGAGGTCATTAGCTGCATAAAGACACCTGTCCACCCAACACAACCAGTAAGACTCTAACTACTAACATTGCTAAGACCAAAGAGCTGTCTAAAGACACCAGAGACAAAATTGTAAACCTTCACAAGGCTGGAAAGGGCTGTGGAGCAATTGCCAAGCAGCTTGGTGAAAAAAGATCAACTGTTGGAGCAATTATTAAAAAATAGAAGAAGCTAAACATGACTGTCAATCTCCCTCGGACTGGGGCTCCATGCAATATCTCACCTCGTGGCGTATCAGTGATCCTAAGAAAGGTGAGGAATCAGCCCAGAACTCCACGGGAGGACCTGGTCAATGACCTGAAGAGAGCTGGAACCACTGTTTCCAAGGTTACTGTGGGTAATACACTAAGACGTCATAGTAGGAAGGTTCCCCTGCTTAAATCAGCAAACGTCCAGGCCCGTCTTAAGTTCGCCCAGAGGAGTAATGGGAGAAAGTTCTGTGGTCAGATGAGACCAAAATAGAACTTTTTGGTCTTAATTCCACTTGCCGTGTTTGGAGGACGAAGAATGATGAGTACCATCCCAAAAACCCCATCCCTACTGTGAAGCATGGGGGTGGAAGCATCATGCTTTGGGGATGTTTTTCTGCACACGGGACAGGACGACTCGACTGTATTAAGGAGAGGAAGACCGTGTATTGACAGATTTTGGGAAACAACCTCCTTCCCTCAGTTAGAGCATTGAAGATGGGTCGTGGCTAGGTCTTCCAACATGACAATGACCTGAAGCACACAGCCAGGATAACCAAGGAGTGGCTCCGTAAGAATCATATCAAGGTTCTGGAAAGGCCTAGCCAGTCTCAAGATCTAAACCCTATAGAAAATATTTGGAGGGAGCTCAAACTCCGTTTTTCTCAGAGACAGCCCAGAAACCTGGCTGATCTGGAGAAGATCTGTGTGGAGGAATGGGCCAAAATCCCTGCTGCAGTTTGTGCAAACCTGGTGAAAAACTACAGGAAACGTTTGACCTCTGTAATTGCAAACAAAGGCTACTGTACCAAATATTAACATTGATTTTCACAGGTGTTCAAATACGTATTTGCAGCAGTGACACACAAATAAATTATTAAAAAATCATACATTTTGATGTCCAGATTTATTTATTTATTTATAATTATGTCTCTAACAGTGGACATGCACATAAGATGAAAATTTCAGGCCCCTCCATGATTTCTAAGTGGGAGAACTTGCAGGGTGTTCAAATAGTTATTTTTGTCATTGTATATAAAATGTCTGCTCAGGTTGAAAATATTTCAGCTGTGCTGTGGTTTCACATTAATTCTATCCCAACAACACAACAGGACATGTGAACTAAAAAGGTCACAGTGCTTATCTTTTTAATGTGTATTTAAGCTTGTTTGCACATAAATATATCAGAGATGCATTAGAGAGCAGTTGCTGATTGGTTCATTTTTCTGCTTAATCAGTCCTGACTGGTGACCTGCTGGTTGGAAACTCAAAAAGCAGATCATTGTTCAATCTGTGATACAACATACTAAAGCTGGAAGTGTTAATCCAATACCGAGTCAAGTCCAAGACCAGACGGGAGGGGAGGGAGACCTACACCAAACCAGTAACGGACCATTTTCAGGATTATTGCTGTAAACATCATACTGTAGTTAGTGCTGCAAATAAAAATCTGCCTGTGGTGGGTCATTAGCAGGCTAACCTATTGCAGGACTCCAGACTAACTGGTTGCTCTGGTGCACCAAATTCCATCAGGTGCTCCAACACAACTCATGGATGAACCCAAACTTGTATATAAGCATACCGTCAACTACATGCCTCTGGTCCAATACATCTGACAAGCTGGTGACAATTTAAACAGACAATGCAGACAGGTCTGTGAATCTCATATACCCAGCTAAATGATAGCTGAGTGGAGGCAACAGGTGGATGAGTGGAAAATGCTTCTCCCTCTTGTTTTCTCATCGCTCTTGTCTTTCTTGGCATGTAGGGGCACAGGAGGCAGCATTCATATTTAAAAAACTTTATTGGTTGCATTTGAGTGAAGCCAGAGTCCAGCACATTACTAATGCAGATTTCTACTTTATCTACAGAAATAAGCTGAAATGTAATGTTGAAGAGATCAAAGACTTCTATTTTGAAATGTTAAAACAAAGATTGTCAAACTCAATTTTATATAAGCCAAAGCTGAGAACCTATATTCTGATAAAAGATCATTTTGGTCCTGAGCCTTATGTTACACTAAATCCAAGTAGAGTTCAGGAATCAGTGTGTGTTCAGGTGAGGTTTGGGATTTTTCCTCTGGCTTTGGAGACAGGACAGTTTCACTCTGTTCCAGAAGAGGAGCAGACATGTTGTTAATGCCAGTTAAATGATATTGAAAATGAATTACATTTTGTATTTTACTGTCCTTTTTTATTATGATTTGAGAAGGCAACCATTTTGTAAATTGTTAAATGTTGCAGTACAGTTATTTACACTGTCAGATGAGGATAAACTCAAATATTTAAGTGTAAGCCATTTTAATTGGCTCATTTTTTTGTTGAGCGCTTGGCTTCAACATAAGAGCACATATTTTGTTTGATATATTTTATTTAGATGTCTGCCTAATGTTTATTTTCTTTTTTATGTGTGTCTTGTAAGCCCGAAAAAAACAGATTACAGACATGACAAAAAACTAAAGGCATTTCAAATGGCAACTTTCTGGCTTTAAGAAATACTAAAAGAAATCGCGAAAAATAATTGTGGTAGCCAGTAACAGTTACATTTTTAGAACAAGCACAGGGAATAAATTGTGGAATCACTCAATTTTGAGGAAAAAAATATGGAATTACTCAATTACTTGCAAATTGTCATTACAAACAATAACACCTGCATCAGATTAAATCTGCTCGTTAGTGTCCAGGTAAAAAGGAGTGATCACACCTTGGAGAGCTGCTGCAACAAGAGGACTGACATGAATCATGGCTCCAACACCAGAGATGTCACTTGAAAAAAAGGAGAGGATCATCAAACTCCTTAAAGAGGGTAAATCATCACGCAGTGTTGCACAAGATCTTGGTGGTTCACAGTCAGCTGTGTCTAAAACCTGGACCAAGCACAAACAACATGGGAAGATGGTTAAAGGCAAGCATACTGGTAGACCAAGGAAGACATCAAAGCGTCAAGACAGAAAACTTGGAGCAATATGCCTTGAAAACAGAAAATGTACAACAAAACAAATGAGGAACAAATGGGAGGAAACTGCAGTCAACGTCTGTGATTGAACTCTAATAAACCGCCTAAAGAAAATAGGATTTACATACAGAAAAGCTGAAAGAAAGCCATCACTAACACCTAAACAGAAAAAAACAAGGATACAATGGGCTAAGGAAAGGCAATCGTGGACTGTGGTGACTGGATGAAAGTCATATTCAGTGATGAATCTCGAATCTGCATTGGGCAAGGTGATGATGCTGGAACTTTTGTTTGGTACCGTTCCAAAGAGATTTATGCAGACGACTGTCTGAAGAAAACATGCAAATTTCCACAGTCATTGATGATATGGGGCTGCATGTCAGGTCATGTCAGTGTCATTACATCTTCAATAAATGCACAGGTTTACATTGACATTTTGGACACTTCTTATCCCATCCATCGAAGGGATATTTGGGGATGATGACATTATTTTTCAGGATGATAATGCATCTTCCCATAGAGCAAAAACTGTGAAAACATTCCTTGAAGAAAGACACGTAAGGTCAATGTCATGGCCTGCAAACAGTCCGGATCTCAATCCCATTGAAAATCTGTGGTGGAAGTTAAAGAAAATGGTCCATGACAAGGCTCCAACCTGCAAAGCTGATCTGGCAACAGCAATCAGAGAAACCTGGAGTCAGATTGGTGAAGAGTACTGTTTGTCACTCATTAAGTCAATGCCTCAGAGACTGCAAGCAGTTATAAAGGCCAGAGGTGGTGCAACAAAGTACTAGTGATGTGTTGGAGTGTTATTTTGTTTGTTTGTTTTTCATGATTCCATATTTTTTTCCTTAAAATTGAGTGATTCCATAATTTATTCCCTGTGCTTGTTCTAAACATGTAGCTGTTACTGGCTATCACAATTATTTTTCGTGATTTCTTTTAGTATTTCTTAAAGCCAGAAAGTTGCCATTTGAAATGCCTTTAGTTTTTTGTGATGTCTGTAATCTGTTTTTTTTTCTAGAAAATTCAACAACTGAAGGAACATCCTCCGAGACTGGTGATTCCATCATTTTTGCTAGGGGTTGTATATACAGTACAGACCAAAAGTTTGGCCACACCTTCTCATTCAAAGAGTTGTCCTTATTTTCATGACTATGAATATTGTAGCTTCACACTGAAGGCATCAAAACTATGGTCTTCCTTTCCTGGGGCGGTCCTCATGTGAGCCAGTTTCTTTGTAGCGCTTGATGGTTTTTGCGACTGCACTTGGGGACACTTTCAAAGTTTTCCCAATTGTTCGGACTGACTGACCTTCATTTCTTAAAGTAATGATGGCCACTCGTTTTTCTTTACTTAGCTGCTTTTTTCTTGCCATAATACACATTCTAACAGTCTATTCAGTAGGACTATCAGCTGTGTACTGTATCCACCTCCTGCACAACACAACTGATGGTCCCAACCCCATTTATAAGGCTTGAAATCCCATTTATTAAATCTGACAGGGCACACCTGTGAAGTAAAAACCATTTCAGGTGACTACCTCTTGAAGCTCATCAACAGAATGCCAAGAGTGTGCGTAGCAGTAATCAAAGCAAAAGGTGGCTACTTTGAAGAACCTAGAATATAAGACATATTTTCAGTTGTTTCACACTTTTTTGTTCAGTATATAATTCCACATGTGTTAATTCATAGTTTTGATGCCTTCAGTGTGAAGCTACAATATTCATAGTCATGAAAAAAGGACAACTCTTTCAATGAGAAGGTGTGTCCAAATCTGGTAGCCAGTCTTCATTGATGCACATTGCACCAGTAAGAGCAGAGTGTGAAGGTTCAATTAGCAGGGTAAGAGCACAGTTTTGCTCAAAATATTGAAATGCACACAACATTATGGGTGACATACCAGAGTTCAAAAGAGGACAAATTGTTGGTGCGCGTCTTGCTGGCGCATCTGTGACCAAGACAGCAAGTCTTTGTGATGTATCAAGAGCCACGGTATCCAGGGTAATGTCAGCATACCACCAAGAAGGACGAACCACATCCAACAGGATTAACTGTGGACGCAAGAGGAAGCTGTCTGAAAGGGATGTTCGATTGCTAACCTGGATTGTATCCAAAAAACATAAAACCACGGCTGCCCAAATCACGGCAGAATTAAATGTGCACCTCAACTCTCCTGTTTCCACCAGAACTGTCCGTCGGGAGCTCCACAGGGTCAATATACACGGCCGGGCTGCTATAGCCAAACCTTTGGTCACTCATGCCAATGTCAAACGTCGGTTTCAATGGTGCAAGGAGCGCAAATCTTGGGCTGTGGACAATGTGAAACATGTATTGTTCTCTGATGAGTCCACCTTTACTGTTTTCCCTACATCCGGGAGAGTTACGGTGTGGAGAAGCCCCAAAGAAGCGTACCACCCAGACTGTTGCATGCCCAGAGTGAAGCATGGGGGGGATCAGTGATGGTTTGGGCTGCCATATCATGGCATTCCCTTGGCCCAATACTTGTGCTAGATGGGCGCGTCACTGCCAAGGACTACCGAACCATTCTTGAGGACCATGTGCATCCAATGGTTCAAACATTGTATCCTGAAGGCGGTGCTGTGTATCAGGATGACAATGCACCAATACACACAGCAAGACTGGTGAAAGATTGGTTTGATGAACATGAAAGTGAAGTTGAGCATCTCCCATGGCCTGCACAGTCACCAGATCTAAATATCATTGAGCCACTTTGGGGTGTTTTGGAGGAGCGAGTCAGGAAACGTTTTCCTCCACCAGTATCACGTAGTGACCTGGCCACTATCCTGCAAGAAGAATGGCTTAAAATCCCTCTGACCACTGTGCAGGACTTGTATATGTCATTCCCAAGACAAATTGAAGCTGTATTGGCCGCAAAAGAAAGCCCTACACTTATATATATATATATATTATATATATATATATATATATATATATATATATATATATATATATATATATATATATATATATATATATATATATATATATATATATATATATGGCGTAGAAACAAAGAAACAGGAATGTGATGGTGAGAAAACTTTTGATGAAATGTTGTGCAGACTTTAATTTAAGATTTAAGTTGGCTTGTAGAGCTTTTTTGATTTATCTGAAAGGTCCTTATGTATAGTTATGGCTCACCGGCACAAGCATAAATAACACTGCAGTTTTGAATGCTTATGATAAAGTGGGTCTGTGGTCCTATACAGATCCTATAGAGGAATGTCCTATAGAGGGGACTGGATCTTTTATATCATTTATTGTTAAAAATGCTGACTATGATGTTGGGTTTGATCAGACCTTTAGTTGGGCTAAATCTATGTGGGGCTAACAGGGTGTGTGTTTCTCTTCCAGAGCGACTAACAGTAAAAGACATGAAGGTGTGGACCCAGGAGGGTCAGATGTTTGTGGATTGGAAACAGCCCAACAACACAGCTGTAACTGAATATGTGATCGAGTGGGTCAGCCATGGAAAAAAAGACTGGCAGAGAGAAAACAGAAGCACCAGAAAAACTGTGATTAAAGGTTAGGTGTTCTTTAAGAGTTCTCAGTCATCAATGTCAAGGTAGTCAAGAAAACTGAATCAAAAGCAGCTGGACATCTCATAATTCTTGAAGATGTTTCAACTTCTCCCAGAGGTCTTCTTCAGTGTACACCTTCAGACAAAGACTGGTCAATCCCAAGGACTGAACACCCAAACCCAAGCAGGATGGCATGGTTAATAGTGTTCAGGTAGTGCACAGATCTCTACATTGGAGAAACCAAGCAACAACTATACAAGCATATGGCACAGGAGAGTCAACTGTTCAGGTCAGGATTCAGCAGTCCACCTGCATTTCAAGGACAAAGGACACCCATGTGAGGACGGCGACGTACACATTCTGGACAGATAAGACAAATTGGAGGAGTAAAGGAAGCCATATACATCAGACATGAGAAACAATCCCTTAGGACAGGTTTCACCTTTGCTTCACATACAACTCTGCATTGAAACTCCTTCCAAAGAACTACCAGGGCAATTCACACCTTCATTTATGTGACAAGGGTAGCAAGCCTAAGAGGTCAGAGAATGCCCACAACATGCCGAGGGATGAGCATCACAGGCTTGCATTTGAATTGAAACCAGGAGCCTTAAAACTTGACTGCTCCATTTCAAGAACTCAGAACTGAAGAAGACCCCTGGAAGAGTCTACAATAAGTCCAAGGAGTCCAGTTGCTTTTGATTCAGTTTTTTCTGAATAGTCATATGCTGATAACTCTCAACCGTAAATATGGTCAATATTAAACAGTAATGGTACTCTGTGCCCTGCGAATTGAAGCATTTGAAAAGGTCTGTTTGTGAAATTCTCTCAACATGCTTGTCACATTTTAAAAACACAAACATTAAACATAAATTCATAAAGCTGCTTTTGTATCTGAGGTGGTGGGAAGACTGCTCCCCACAGTGTCTGTGCAGTCTTTACCACTCTCTGCATACATGTGGTCATTTATTGGTGACATCCAAAGGGTTTTGTGAGGACTCTGAATCCTGACTGTAAACGAGGGCTGCAAAATATGTCAAACCACAGTCATCCTTGCAGTTTCAGTGTTTGCAGCATCACAATTATACGGAACTGCCGCAATATTTCAGCTGTTGAGCAATTAAATTAATTCAAAAATACTTTATTAATCCCAAAGGGAAATTAATTTACAGTAGTCCTTTATGCCCACAGCTGAAATAGCTCTTAGTGACCAAGGACAGTGTTAGGGAGAATGCCCCAATAATTTCATGTCATCCTTCTAATTTTCAGCTCTGATGTTTACCTTTATTTGATAAAACAGTTTAGTTTGTTTTTCAATGTCAAATCCAGGGAGGCTTGATCGCTTTGTTTGCTACAACGTGTCAGTGTATCCTATACAATCTGGAAGGATCTGGAAGCCAGCATGTTTAGAAGCCTATCTGGAGCAAGGAGGTAAGATGGACTGAATAAATGGTTTATTTATTGATTTTTCTGATATCTTGCTTTATTTGCTTACCTTTTCTTACTTTAGGAAGCAAATTCTAGCACCCTGCACTTGTTATTGGCAGCTATCTGTGGCAGCTGAAGGGTAGCTGTGGGTTTGAAGAATGAATGAATGTGAGAAAGCAAATCTGCTCCACTGCAAACGTCTAGAAAAAATAATAATCATTTCTTTAGATGTAATCATTTTTTGTTTCTAGCCTGATGTGGAATGTTTGAGCTCCATTTTTATCTGCTGTAGTAACACTTCTATTTTTAGAGCATGCACTGTGATGAATAGAAATAGTTTCTTCTTTAGCAGTGTGTTTTCACACCTAATTTCACGCCTACTTCTTCAGAATTTGCACCATTTTTAATTCTTAGAGCGCTGTCTTTGGTTTCTGTTGATTCGGTCACTTGTGGGTCGCTCTTCCATCACTAAGTCCACTTAGATACCTGCTGGTTGGTTTGTGTAGAGGTTGGGTGAAATTTCTAATATACTGAAGTGTGTCATATGTTGGTCCACAGGTGATGTCTTAAATTATGACAATGTCTTGTAAAAGTGTTCAAACACACTATTAAATCAACAGACAAGTGCGTAATTGTGAGGTAAAAACAACAATTCATGGTTATCAGTTTTTTTTACTAATAAAAATTGGGAAATGTTGCATGCATTTATATTCAGCCCTCCTGAGTCGGTACTTTGTGCAACAACCTTTTACTCTAGTTATGACTTTGAGCCTTTTAGGGTATGACTCTCCTGGCTTTAGACATCTGGAGACTGGAATTTATGTTCATTCTTCTTTGTGAAACAGCTTAAACTCAGTTTGGATGAATATCAGTTTTCAAGTCTTCCCACAGATTCTCAATTGGATGTAGTTCTGGACTTTGACTTGGACATTCTAATGCATGCATATACAGTGGTCTAAACCATTATACAGCTCTGGCTGTATGTTTACAGGTGATTTCCTGCTGGAAGGTGAACCTTTCACCCCATTGTCTACTCGGTTGCATCTTCTAGCAAGTTTTCCTTCAGTATTGGCCTGTATTTATCTCCATCCATCTTCTTGTCATAGCTGACCAGGATTTTCATTATCATAAAATTGGTTCGTTTCTTACCTGGATCTGTCACCGTGGTAACCAATCTTTGTCCTGTGAAAATGAGAAATTGAAAAGGATGCTGGTGCTCTAGCGCCCTCCTCTGCTCCTTTCTCCTCACTAAGTTATTCTGCTGTGCCTTAGTTTGACAGAACATCTTTATGCGATAGCTCAGTAGAACTGATCCTTATCTACCTAAAACATTTATTTACGCCAAGTTTGTTCCTTTTAGAAAATGAAGACTGGAAACTTGCGGTAACATTCTTCCTCTGCTAAAATGACTTCCTCTGAAAAGATCTCCGCGTTATCATACTCTTCAAATCACTACATGTTGCGTCTGTATGATTATCTTCATTTTCCCCTGAGAGGGATCAATATATTTTCCTGTCACACGTTGAATAATTATGCATTTATCAGTCTAAATTTGAAATCCATGCACCATTTCCTTCCACTTCACCATTATGAACTACTCTATCCTTCATGATCCCTATAAAATCCATTGAACTATGTGATTGTAAAGTGAATATTTTCAGAGTGTGAATACTTTTACAAGACACTTTATGTCTCAACAATCAAGTATACATTTTTAATATTGTCTTAGGTTTTAGATTTCTCTCACTGTCATAATGCCCTCCTGACAGCAGAGGGCACACTACTTCTCCTGTCCAAAATATAAATAGTGTCAAAAGGACAGTTAGTTTTTGTGAATTCTAGCCTGATGATTTAGGAATGGAAAAATTACTTGGTTTAAAAGGAAAATAGTTCTGGATTTATTATTCAGTAGTTTGTTGTGATGTTCTTTGATTGTTGGACTTTTTTTCTCATAAAAAAAGAGCAGAACTAACTAACTAATCTTGTCTATTAGTCTACTACCTTGATCAATAAACAAGCTGCTGCCCCTCATGTCATTCACTTGTATGCTGATTGTACACTGAGGTCCCTCTGAAGAGGCCTGTCTGCATTACCACCCTGGTGCCATTTAACACGTTGAATGACTGAACTTACAGGATAACAGTACAGAACTGTTATTCTTAGTTGGTTTTAAAATGAATTTCATTGTGAGTTGATGGGAACATTTGTTGGTTTTTGTCACAACTGAGTGGCTTAAATTGGGGCCAGCACACCTATCACAAAGATGCAAATATGTATGCAACACTGCTGTGGTTCTGGTACATGCATAGGTTAATATGAGATTAGTGCTTCTGGTTTCAAATTGTTCACTACAAAACACCCAGAGAAGTTACCGAATGGATTTCGGTTGTAGTTGTTCTGTATTTACTGAAATTGGAACCAAACTGGTGTGATCAGCTCTGATAATGTTTTCGGTTCGGTTCCAGCTCCTTTACAGGGCCCTTCTATTAACAAGAGCAACCCAGCATATGATAAGGCGGAGCTGGTGTGGGATCAGATTCCACTGGACAAGAGACGGGGCTTCATCACAAACTACACAATATTCTACAGAAAGGAGGATCAACTTCTTGGTATGTACCTGCTGCAGATATGACAGGTTCTTCATGTAGAGGAACACAGGAGTGGTTTCATAGTGTCCTCAGTTGTCAGCCTAAATTACTAGTTTTTGTTGTGCTCCTCAGAACCCATACATGTCCCAGCTAACATCACCTCCTACACTCTGACTAAACTGTCGGGCAACACCAAGTATGACGTGTGGATCAGAGCTTCAACCATCGCAGGCTCAGCAAACAGCTCCCATCACTCATTCACCACTCTAAAATATGGTGAGTCACTCTGTATGCACCTGTTTCATCAGAGATCTTCTATTAACAAACTCTGGAAAACCAGTGCAAGCTAATGTGTTGGCTGTGTTCTGAAGTGCTGCTTTTAGAGGCTTTGATGCCATTTTTGTTCACTCTTATACTCCAGTTCGGGCACAATTTTCCAGAAAAATCCAGATTAATGTGGGTTAAAAAAAGATGGCATGAAAACCCTGATTATTCATTTAAAGTCCTCATAAAATAATAGCCAACCTACTAGAAAGGAGCAGACTGTGAGCAAAGGCAGAAAGAGGTTAAAGGTAACTCTAAACTGCAATGTTCCAGGAAAGAGATGAGTGTGCCTGTGCACACGTCCACTTTTAAGCTGTCCATGAAAAAGCTGGAAGGAAGGAGTGGCCAGAAAAAAAGAATCTATCAGAGACAGACATGTATATTTCTCTTTCCAGCAAACCAGATTTGCATGGGTTGGACTGTAAGAGGAAGCCAGAGTACCTGCAGAGCACTTAAACACGCTCATGGAGAAAATAAAACTCTACACATGAAGGTTCCAGCTGGGATTTGAACCCAGAATCCTGTTGTGAGGCAACAGAAACGTTAATCTAGGTTTGCATATTGGTTAGAAGAATAATGGCTAAATTGATGTCAGGAGCAAAAAGAACTAATCTGATAAAATTAAAGGTGTGTCAGCTTTAATAAGCTTTGTCCATTAGTTTAAACTGTATGAAAATAAATGATGTAGAGAATGTGGTGATGATGGTGGTAATCTGTGGTCCTGTTTTCCTCTCAGCACCAGGAATGGTTGAGGGCATTGTAGTAGGAGTGAGCCTCGGCTTTCTGTTCTTCGTTCTCATGGCTCTCCTGCTGTGCATCTACAAGAAAGATGTGTAAGTTCAACTTCAGCATTTCCATGAACTTTTCTGTGGATCTTGTTCCTTTCTCCAGAGGGTTTTACTGCTTATATTTTGGGTCAGCAAATTTTAAAAAAAAGTTTTTTTTTTAGAACATTTTATGGGTGTAATGTTTCCTCTGAAATGGGGGTCATGATGGCTATTGGGATGTTCCCCGGGGGAAGGGGGTCTCTGGTTTAATCCACCGCTTTAAGTTTCCCGGGGAAAAATTTCAGGTCTCAGAAATTCCCAAAAAGCACCATATGGGTTGTATAAAAGCTACTCAGCAGGGGTTTTTTTAAAGGGAAACCAAAAGAGTCCCTGGTTTTATTCCTCATTTCAGAGGCATGATGTAAATATAAAAACTTGGTCTGGTGTTGGTTTCCTCGCTGATAGCTGTATAATGTCAGCTGTTTTTATCCCTTACAGAATAAAGGAGAACCTCTGGCCTCAGATTCCTAACCCTGGAGAGAGCACCATTGGAAACTGGTCTCCTGATTATCCTTTAAAGGTAAATTCATCCAGAAATGATTCTCTGTATACTGGTATTTAAAGGCAGAATGTCCAGGGTTACCCTGTGCCTTGCATTCAAGTAACTAATGCTAAATACTACATGGAAACATTCAGGTTGAGGCCAAACTTTAAAACTGAGTGATCCGGGTTTTCTTTTCAAAACATGCCCAAAAAAACACTACAAACATTTACTGGTGGGGTAAAAGAAAAATTTTTAAAAATGTTTTTCTACAGTAAGGCTGTGAGGTTTTCATTTACATGAATGAACGCGTTCATTCTCACTATGCCATTCATACTGGTTGAGTTCATTATGTCACTGCAGTTCAGACATGTTTACACTTGGAATGAACTGAACAGTCCTGTTGGTGAACGGGGTCCCCACGCAGTCTGGAAAAGTATGGAAATTTGGGAATTAAAAATTTTTTCAACTCTAATAAGGGGTGGAAAAATTTTTTAAGTTCACATTTTAATTTTTCCTTTTTCATTTTTTGAAAGTTTTCCCTTCCCTTTTTTCCCTCCATCCCTATCCATTCATCCATTCCCCCTCCACCCACCCATCCCTCCATTTTATCCCCCCATCCCAAAACCCCCCCATCTACAAAACCCATCCATCCCTCCAACCATTCCCTCCAAACCCCTTCAAACCACCCATTTCCCTCCCCTCCATTCCCCTCCACCCACCCTCCACCCCCCCATTCCCATCAAAAACCTCCACCCCCCCTCCATCCATTCATCCACCCAATCCCCCCATCCCCTTTCCCCCCCATCCCCCCCCCACCATTCATCCCATCCATCCACCCCCCCATCCATCCATTCATACGCCAAACCCATTTCCCTCCATCCATCCCCCCACACCCATCCATCCCTCCATCCATTCATCCACCCATCCATCCCTCCTTTTTTCCATCCCCTCCCCCACCCATCCTCCATTCATCCACCCACCCATCCATCCATCCACACACCCCTTTCCTTTCCCCCCCCACCATCCATCCATCCCTATCCACACACCCCATCCCCCCCTTTCCCTTTCCAAAACCCCCCATCCACCCCTCCATCCATTCATTCATCCACCCATCCATCCATCCATCCACACACCCATCCACCCCTCCATCCATTCATCCACCCACCCATCCATTCATCCACCCATCCATCCATCCATCCACCCATCCATCCATCCATCCATCCATCCACACACCCATCCATCCCTCCATCCATTCATCCACCCATCCATCCCTCCATTTATCCATCCATCCACCCACCCATCCATCCATTCATCCACCCATCCATCCCTCCATCCACACACCCATCCATCCCTCCATCCATTCATCCACCCATTCATCCACCCATCCATCCATCCACCATCCACACACCCATCCACCCCTCCATCCATTCATCCATCCACCCACCCATCCATCCATCCATCCACCCACCCATCCATCCATTCATCCACCCATCCATCCATCCATCCACACACCCATCCATCCATTCATCCACCCATCCATCCATCCATCCATTCATCCATCCACCCACCCATCCATCCATTCATCCACCCATCCATCCATCCATCCATCCATCCATCCACACACCCATCCATCCCTCCATCCATTCTTCCACCCATCCATCCCTCCATCCATTCATCCACCCATCCATCCCTCCATCCCCTTCCCTCCAAACCCCCTTTTTCCAAACCCCTCCATCCCCCCAACACAAAACCCATCCTTCCCCCATTTTCCCCTTTCCATCCTTTTTCCACCCCCACCCCATCCATTCTTCCACCCATCCCCTCCATTTCCCTCCATCCATTTCCCTCCACAAAACCCCTTCCTCCCCCCCATCCATTCATCCCCCTTTCCTCCCTCCATCCATTCACCCCCCCCTCCATTTCCCCCCCCATTCAAACCCCCATCCATCCCTCCATCCACACACCCATCCATCCCTCCATCCATTCATCCACCCATTCATCCACCCATCCATCCCTCCATCCACACACCCATCCATCCCTCCATCCACACACCCATCCATCCCTCCATCCATTCATCCACCCATTTCATTTCCCCCCATTTCCCCATCCATCCATCCACACACCCATCCCCCCCTTCCCTCCCCACCCCCATCCAAACCCCCCCTTTCCCCCCATGTCCACCCAAAAAATCCCCCATTCATCCACCCCATCCATCCATCCCTCCATCCCACACCCCTCCCTCCCTCCATCCTCCACACCCCATCCCTCCCTCCATTTAAACCATTCATCCACCCATTTCCCTCCCCCCCCCATTCACCAAACCCATCCCCTTTCCCCCCATCCCCCCACCCCCAATACCCCCTCCTCCATCCAAATTTATCCACCCATCCATTTCCCCAAACCCACAACCCCCCAAAGCCCCCCTCCTCCATCCCCCCTTTAAACCCCCCATTCATCCACCCTTTCCCTCCATCCAAACCACCCCAAAACCCATTCCCACCCCCCCCCATCCATTCATCCATTTCCCCCCCCCACCCCCCCCCACACCACCCCTTTATTTTTCCCCCCCCCCCCCAACCACCCTACACCCCCTCCACCCCTTCCACCATTTTCATCCTTTTCCCCCCACCCAAAACCATTTCCCTTTATCCCCCCATCCATCCATGCCACCATCCACACACCCCCAAATTTTCCCTCCCTCCATCCATTTCATGCCCCCATTTCCATCCTCCATTTATCCTCCCCCTCCCAACCCACCCATCCATCTAAACCCAACCCATCCCACACCCATTCCCCTTTTCCCCTTTTCCACCCACCCCTTAAACCCTCCTTTTATCCATTTCCCACCAAACCCCCCCATCATCCCTTTTATCCATCCCCCACCCCCATCCATCCCTCCTCCACCCACCCCTCCTCCCTCCACCACCCATCCATTCACCCTTCCCCCTCCATCCACCCACCACCCACACCCCCAATCCCACACTAGGGGGGTGCACGGGAGGGGATTTTCTCTCCTGCCCCCCACCCCCACTCCCACAAAAAATGTCCTTGTCCCACCCCAATCCCAGGCCAGCATAAAAAAAAAAAATTTCCAACCCTTTTGTCCCTATCCCACTCCTGGAAAATTGGGACTCCCATTCCCATCCCGCTCCCATTTAAACAAATCCCACTCCTGTGCCACTCCCTTTTTTGTTTTCTTTAGTTAGTCTTTTGGCAATTTCTTTTTTTTGGGGAAGGACCATTTAGGTCCCTTTTTTTTAGCTGTAGTAAAGGGCCCAAAGTTAAATGTATAAAGAAAAATAATGAAAAAAATTTAATAAAATATCAAAAAAGGGAAACAGACCTTTGCCTATATTGCGGAATAAACAAAATGTCATAGTTGTGCTTTACTCATTTATTAAGTGTTTTTTTTTTTTTTTTCCTTTTGAAAAATGACCTTACTTTTATGTTTCAAATTTTGCTGAAACGAAAAAAAAAATACACCTAGCAAGAAAAACTGTACTTGGGTTAAAAAAAGTGCAAAAAGGCATTCCCATCGCAATTTAGAAACTGCACCTCAATGGTTCACAGGCTTGGTCCTCAGGGACCCCTTCCCCTGCAAGTTTTTAAGATGTGTTCTGCTCCAGCACACCTGATTTTTTAAAATTTTGACATGACCTCCTATGCAGGCAACCCAAGAAATTTGGGGGGGGGTCAAAACTGGGCAAAAATTTAATACAATAAAATCATTAAAATAAATAATGGTTTTGAATGTCCCCTAAGTTAAGTAAAGTAACAAAAAGAAATGTTAAAATTTAATGTCCATTAAAATTTAAAAGGTACCATTTATTTTTTTATACATCATTGAAAAAATAAATTTACCATTATATCATGAAATTTGGGCCCCTTATGCAATTTAAAAGTGCCACTGAAATTAAGTAAAAATTTTTAAAAGACGACAATGAAAGTAATTAGTTGGGCACCTAATATTTAATGATGTATTAAAATAATTGGTTAAAATTTAATGGTACATTCAATTTTTTTCTTTTTTTCACAACGTATTTTAATATCCCTTTCCCCTGATGAAGCCTTTTTAAAGGAGCTCGCGAAAGGGGGACATGGGGGAATTTTTTTTTTCTTTGCTTTCCGACGTAAAACTTTTTTGCGATCCTTTCTCCCCAGTCTTTTTCGTTATCTTTGCAATAGTTTTTGCGATCCCCCGCAATACCCTTTTTTTGGCCGTTTTCTCGCAAAAGGGGCTTTTGGGGTTATCTCACAATACTTTGTGGGAAAAGTTTCCAAAACCGATAACTGCAAAAATGGAACAAAACTACACCCTTTTTTAGATTTATTGAGTTTTTTTTTTGAAATCGGGCCCCCTTTAAAAAAAGGATCTTTTAATCAGAAATTAAAAGGGCCCTTATTATCCACAAACTGTCAAAACTTACTGAACTCTGGACAATAATACTGCCACGAAAAACCCATCTTTGACACTTTATTTGCTTATTGCTGCTGCATGATTTTGGGTACTTTTTTTTTGGAGGGCCCCTTTTTTTTTTTTATCGTGATTTGAACGGTTCTTCTTATCTTAAGCATTTAATCCATTTGTTGACCTGCATGTTAACCTGCATATGACAAATAAACCAATTTTCAAATGCCATATCCAGTGCTGTTTTTTTTTGTAAGCATTTTGTCATCTGTGCAGCTGTTTTCCCAAAAAGGACAGCTTTCCCCAAGGGTTAAAAAAACCCTTTTTGAGGGAAAATTCAAAAGTATTGCGTGGAGACGCAAAAGAAAAAAAGTCCCCCCCATGTTCCCCCCTTCGGTTGCCCCATATCTTTCCCCTCTACCCGTGGGAAAGGGCTTTTTTTTTTTTTTTTTTTTTTTTTTTTTTTTTAAGGGGGGGGGGA